>JABUQX010031728.1:0-15000 GCA_015478945.1 Trachelipus rathkii
GTCTCTGTGTGAGATGGCCAGGATTTGCATTAGATGCGGGCTTTCTATTGACTCCCAACCATCCGTATTGGACTTAAGATTTCTAACCTCTGCTTCGCGTTAAATACCACCTCTCTCTAACTCTTCTAGCCCTAATCTTTGCTCTTGTCTGAGACTCAGATAGCTAAAATTTCATCCTCTAACTCGTTAACGTATTCCAACTATAACTTATTTCATAATTTCCGTCTACCTAAAGGGTGGAGTATGTGCCTTATGTAAATATAAACATTCCTTGTAACACGTATTGTGAATCTCGAATCACCTAATTCGATGTTCTGGTGGGCCCTAAAATCTTCTTCTTTCATCCTTCTACTAAATTAATCTTGTGCTTCTGCTACTGTTCTCCTAACAGAACAGATTCACACGCCTTTTATTGAATATCTTTACTACTTTCTCACGAGACTGTATATTTTTTTCTTTTCTTCATCCACAATACTGAGGTCCTCTATCTAGGGGGATTTCAATGTACAACAACACTGAATGGGTTGGGATCCTCTCAGACTGATTTATGGTGTGGGGGGAAGCCCCGAATCATCAGGCATGTTCTCACACCGATCTGGAGCAACTAATGTAAAGAACCAACACACATTCCGGATCGTTTCCTAACCAATTCTTGAACAACACTTTGACCTATGTTTCACCACGTCCGACCTTCCTCTATAAATACACCACCCTTCGCTCGCTATTGGTAATCTGACCAACAACCGCCTATATGCGTATATCTCTTTAATCTTTTTTTAATTACTTTCTCTCCAAACAGCTCCCATGCCTGCCCTGGGCGTATCGTTCTGGCACCTTTGATCGGGCGCCATTGGGGGGCTTTGCGCTGCTTCTACGCCTAACTGATTAATTGTAATGACTGCTTTTTCACTCTTGGTGACGCTTCCGGCTTCTGCCGACAATGGTGGGAGCGTGTAATCGTTGATGGTATTGAGCAGGTTTCATTCCTTCTTCGACTAAATCTTTCTCTTCCTCATAATCCATGGTTTCGATCGTTATTGCTCTCTGGCCATTCAGGCTAGAGGGACAATGCGTATCGGGGTGGGAAAAAATTTTCCTGCTGATATCACTCTCGCTTAATTTTTATTCACCTTTAAATCATCTCGTACTTCGACGAGGAAATCGCACTTTCATCAAAACGAAAAGGACGCTAACCTCCTTGGTTCTCCTACTGATGAAATTTCTGGCCTCTGCCAAAAAAAACATCTCCAACACTTCTGTAAATCTACCTTTCCCTCTCTTATCTTCGCTCTTGATGGTTCTGTTGCTAACTCTTCCAACTGACAAGGCCAATCTTCTGTTCGGCCTCCTATTTTCCTGCTAACTCAACCCTGGACGATTCTGGCATCCGCTCTTCCTCCTTCCTTCTCTTCTCAGGTGTCCTATGACTTTGCCTGAGATGTACAATTGTGATCGGTGTGCCAGGGCTCCGAATTCACTATGAACGTTTAGGAAGCGGGTGGCCCGGATGCATTCCTCCCCGAGTTTTGAAGGAGTGTGCTTCCGTGCTGTCCCTCCCTCTCGTCCAACTATATTCTCTATGCCTCAATACTGAGCACTTTCCCTCAGTGTTGGAAGCCGGCATATTCCAACCATTTCCGAAAAAAGGAGCCGCTTGATCCTATCTAACTAATCGTCCTATAGCTCTAAACCTGTATTCTATCGAAGATCTTTTTTTGAAACCCTTCTTCAACTCTCCATTTCATTAGACCATCTGGAATTCTCATTTCCCTTCTTTCCGATTTCGCCAGTACGGCTTCGGGCCGCTCGGAGGTCTCTACTGGTGAATATACTTTCCTATCTAAAAGATTATGTTTTCCACCCTCAGGAATTATGGGGAGACTTGCGGCGCTTGACATATCCATTTATCCAAAGCATTTGACCCAGGTATGGCTTTCGTTACGCTCCTCTAATCGCCATTCAAGCGGATTTCCTCCTTCATCTTTGCTACTTATGTCTAGCTTTCTTTCAAATCGTGCAATATCGGCTGTTGTTGGATGGGGGCGACTTTTTCTTTTCTTTCCTTTCTGTCAATAGTGGTGTTCCTCAGGGTTCTGTCTTATCTCCTACTTTATTCCCTGCTTTTCATTATTGATCTTCCGTCTTGCACATCTAACTATCGCCCTCATATGCCGATGACTCGAACCCTTCATTCTTTCAACTCATTTTCAATCTGAACCTTCTTTTACTTCTAGAATTGCCTCTCGTTACCTTAATCTTTCCGATGTCCATTCTCGCTGATCTGGAATAGAATTTCCGGGTGGGTCGCGCAACCTTGTGAAATTTAATTCAGATAAAGATTCCAATGTATTATGCTTCCCAAAACAACTAAAAACTTTCCTATCTCTTTCGACGGTGCTCTCGTCTCTCCTGTTGACAATATAAACACCTTTTGCCTTAACATAAACAAAAAAAATGTCTTGGAAACCTCACATCCACAACCGTTTGCTAAGGCGGCCTCAAAAAGAAACTGGGAATTCTGTTTAGGAACTTTGCGAGACTTTTTCTTCCTCTTTTCAGGTTACTCCAGTTATACATAGGGTCGAATCCGCCCTTGTTATGGAGTACTGCTCTCATACGGGGTTGCTTCAGGTTTCACCCGGCTTTTGTGACAGGGTCGAGTCAAAGGCTAAAGACTTATAAACTGTCCTGTACTTTTATCTTAGTTCACTTGACCCCCTCTATCCTTTCCCGGCCGGATGTGTTGGTGCTTTAACTCTTTTTCTATAGGTACCGTTAAGCGGCAGGTGCTCGAGGTGAGCCTTTCCACTCGCGTGCCGCGCCTCCTGTTTAAAGATGCCCTCGCCACCACAAGGGGTGCTTTGTGTCGCACATGAGTTTTGTCTTGTTGATCGTTGCAACTTCCAGACTAGTCGCTGCGGTTGCCTCCTTCTTCCTGCCACCTCTGTTCGTGAAATTCTCTTCCATCTTCTGTGTTTCCTACTTAAATTTAATCTCCCTCACTTTAAAGCCCGCGTCTTTACTCATCTGCGTAATTTGCGTTAGTTGAAATTTTGTTTGAGTGTAACACCCCCTCCTTGAATAGGCCTTTACGGGTGTCTTACTAGGTTGAATAACTGTTAAAAAAAAAAAAAAAAAAAAAAAAAAAAAAAAAAAAAAAAAAAAAAAAAACTTGCAAATGGTGAAAATTGATTTTGTCCTACTTTTAAAATGATAACCTATTCATTTTAAACCATGACCTGCTAGCACCCATTATCTAACTCATTTAGATTTTATCTTTAGGATTATGCAAATTTAAAGTTTTCCATAAAACACTAGAATTACTTACTATGAAATGCGGGAGATCCCGAGATATTGTGCCACCACTGCAGGCCAGGCCTAGAGGTCCGTTTAGAATGATTGTATCGAAGTTTCGTCTGATGTTTGTCAAGCCCGAGCAGTTTAGTATGAGGTGTTCTGTGTCGTCATTTGTCAGGGATGGACATCTTTTACAGTTTATGAATATTGAATTTATGTTACTGAAGGAAGGGATGGTGCTAAGAGTGGAGACGGGACAGCATTACTCTGATGTCACAGTCCAAAGTTTGTTCAGAAGAGGATATTTTGAGTGGACGGGTGCTTGGAGTATTCTGCTATTTGGGTATGCGGAGATCGTTCTTTGAGTTGATTGAGTATGGATGTGTTTGATGATGGGAATGTCAGGGGCCGGGGGAAAAGCGTGTTGCATATGCCAGAATAGTATAATGATAGTGCGATTTTTTCCCTTAGCGCAGGGGGTTGTTGTATTTGATGAAGTGGGTGATCTGTTGAAAATGATTTACTGTAAAATTGACTGCCTATCATGTCAAGATAAATCTTTCATAGGAAGAACCTTTGTTTCGGCTAGTAGGTGGTGAATGGGTGTTGAGGGAAGGCAGACTGTTATAATCCTGAGAGCTTTGTTTTATACGGCTTCTAATTTCTGAATATTGGACTGTGATATTGCTGGTGTCCAGGTAGGTGATGCTTAGTTTAAGAAGGGGTGGAGGTATTGTCTGTATACTATTGTGAGTCTCCTTGTGTTATCCAGAATTTGCTCCAGTTAATGTTTTCATTCCCTTTAATTTGTGTGTGGCTCTAGAAGTGATAGTTAGGGGGGGGGGTGTATGTTATATGTGTATTGAAAGTGAAGCCTAGGATAGTAGGTTGTTTATTTAGGGGGAGAGTATTGTTTAATAGGAAGACTTCTGGATGAATATTTGATCATCTTCTATCAGGGGTAAGTAATGTGATAAAGGAATTTTGAGGTGAAAGTCATTGTTTGTTAATAGTTATTGTTCTAACTGATTTATATATTGTTGCAGTTCTTGCTTTGATGTATTTATAGAGGAATTTTGAGCTGTGATTGATAGGTCGTCTGCATAACTATTGTATAATTATAGCAGCATATTTAAGCATCACAAGCAGGGATGGCATTTTTAGTGATTTTTTTGATTTTTTTTAAAAAATCATTGTGATTTTTTTTGATTTTTTTGATTTTTTTCTATTTTTTCAGATTCGTAACGTCACGCGATATATAATTTGTAACTTGCAAATTATATTTTGCGTAACGTTACGAATCCAAAAAATCAAAAATATCAAAAAAATCAAAAAAATCACATTGATTTTTTTAAAAAAATAAAAAAAAATCACTAAAAATGCCATCCCTGATTCACAAGTATTTACTGTATTAGAGCTAAAGTTATTCAAACCTTTTCTTTTTATGTCTGATAAAGCATCTGTTACAAATTGTTAGTGAAACACCGATTAATCAGCCGATGTATTGCGTATTCCTTACTGTAGTTTATAAAAGTTTATTTATTCATACTACTACTTTATTTCTTTAAATATGTTCTCCCCATGTACAATATCATATTTTGTTAACATGGGACGAACTAGACCAACCAATGTTAATTAACATAATTACTCATTATATTATTTGTTTCTTTTCTTTTTAAGGAGGCACAACAGTTCTGGTATCTGAGAACAACTACCAGGAAATTATTAATAATGATAGTATTTTTATTAAAGCAACATCAGCAAATGAAATGCCAAATTACGTTTCTAAATGTTATGGTAAGTGTTTTTTTTTTTAATCCAAAATTAAGCATCAGCTATAATTTAAATTGTTAAGTTTTGTTTTACTTAAAAGAATTAATTACATGGTAATTAATACACTGGAATACAATGAATTGTATTAATTGCAATTATTATTTTTTCTAGTTATTAAAGAAGAGGAACATCCTCATTATAATACGAGCTTACTTTTTATTTTCTTTTTAATTTTCAGAATTACTTAAGGCCAACGGATTGCATCCAATTCCAGAATCAGATATTGGCTTAGCTGTGGTTTATAATAGTATTGAAAAATATTGTAGTCCCAAATTTAGGATGAGTGGCATATTACAACCAAACTCCAATCTGTCAGAGTGTCCATCTATGGTATGGATTAATTCGATTTTTATTTCTTATTTTAGGTATAACTTTCATTTTTAGAGACATTTAATTTGGCGTATTACTTAGGCCTAGTATTTGATTTTAAGTTAAAATTTTATCTTAATAAATTTCCTTATCATACATTCATTATAAATGTAAGGGATTTATATTGTTGTTTGGGTGTGTGAATCGAAAAAAAATAACGCACTCACCACCACCAACACAACTTACATTTTTAAATATTAATTAAATCAGCTTTTAGCAGTTCAGAGCAATTTTTTCACTTTATCTTTTTAGCTGTTATTGAAGAACAAAATCTGATCTTGAAGTTTTTGCAGATATAACAATTTTTTTTTCATAATAAGCAGATGTATTGTATACTTGAGTGTAAAGATATTGTATTTACTCTAGATAGGAAATATATGATTTGCATAGCTTAAATTTTACTTTGTGCTTGCCTACACGTTTTGCGCATTCACATGAATAACTAAAGTGAAGTGGGCATCACTAATAAAGTTCTAATAACTAATAAAAATGACAGAAATACATTTAATGTGGAGTGAGTATATGCGTTCAGTCTGTGACCAGGATCGTTATATTTAAATGTAGCTACAAGTTATATTCACTTCAGAAATATATACGGTAAATATATTGGGGTGGCCCAATATTTTAGAATGTAAAATTTCTTTGGTCTCACCCGTCAAAATAGTTCCTATTGAAGAGAAAACACGGTATTTCAAATATTATTTAATTTGGTTAAGGTTAAGTGGTTCAAAATCAAAAAAAATGTTCAGAATGGAAAATCTTAGTTATTTGCAACAAATTTAACGTGGACTTGACATTATAATGGAATTTCATATTATTTGTTTATCTTTTGATTATATTTAATTAATTAAAATGTGTATTTCAAATATTATTTAATTTGGTTTAGGTATATATAATATTTGTTTTTCAACTTCTGCAGAAAATGGAGGTTTATGCAACTGAAACTCAAAATGAGACAGAAAGCTATATATGCAACCTAGCTCCCTATGCGGACGACAATACCAGAAAGTGTGAAGCATCATCTGGTAGGAGCAATATCATCACTCTTCAAAAGCAGATGAACCACAGTGTAAACCGATATTGAGAACAATGTATGGTGAAATGAATAAGGAAACTATTAGGTAAAGGAGAAAAAGGTTATTATTATTATTCTAGTATATTTATTAATTATTATTATTATTATTTATTATTATTATTATTATTACTTATTATTATTATTATTATTATTATTATTATTATTATTATTATTATTATTATTATTATTATTATTATTCATTGCTAAAATTTCCCCTATTATTTTTATAAATATTATTATAAATATTATTATTATTATTGTTGTTATTTTGCTAATATTATGTATCATAATTATTAAAATTGGCATAGTGGATTACATTAAGCTCAATCCCTAAACCCAATTACTTAAATTTAAATTTAATTATACTTGTATTATATTTGGTACTCGAAGGACACAACACTGTGTTGCAATCATTAGCCCCCTTTCAAGAAATGTATATTAGTAAGTGTTTTATTATATTACTAAAGCAAAAACTGTATGTCAAGCATAATGTAAATTGTGTATTTTCTGAATAAACATGTTGTAAATTATTATTATTATTATTATTATTAATTTTTATTATTATTATTATTATTATTATTATTATTATTATTATTATTATTATTTGAAAAGTTTGAGTCCACAGTGTGAAATCCTGTTGGATGGTAGACAACTGGAACAAGTATCTGAGTTTAAATATGTTGTGGGAAAAGGGAACAGATGATGCGGAGTGTAGAGTGTAGTAGGAAAATAAATGAGTGTATTTAAGTGGCTTGGTCATTTGGAAAGGATGGATGGTATTGGATTGGTTAAGCGGTTGTATAGTGGTGAGTGTATTGGGAAGCTACCAGCTGGAGGCCTAAGAAAAAGTGGTCTGAGTCATTAAAAGAGTCTGAAGGAAAGGAATAATCTGGGAAAGAGATAGATTTTATTTAAGAAGAAAAGATGTTATACATGAAAGAGAAAATTTAAAAACTAGAATAATAGTAGCATTAGAAAGCAAAAAAGTAATATTGTAAAACCTTATTTTAAACTTAGGTATTTAAAGAGTAGGCGAACTTAAATTTCCTTTGATAGAATGACTTGAAGCTGACTTACGGGTATAAAAAGGCTACTTTGTTTCTGGCAAAAGATTTATAAATTTACCAGATGAACTATGAAAGATTATTTTGAATATTCAATCTAAAGTGCCTTTAAATAAGGAATAACTTGGAGATAGTTTTATGTTTTTTTGTTTCAATGTTGGTATATATGTATTATTTTTTATTACTGCTAATTATTATTATTATTATTATTAAATCTGCACAATATTAACAGTAATGAAGAGGTGTTAGTGAATGTGTGTGGTTTTGATGGTGCAAGAAGGAATAGGTATTTTGGGGATGAGGTTATTAGTAAGGGAAGGAGGTAATAGGGTAGAGTGAGAAAAGTTGAAGATGGTAAATCTGCAGGTTAGATAATTAATCGTGAAATGATGCAAGAGCGGGAGGCTAGACGGGCGAATGGTGATTGATTGGATTTCGAAGTTGTTGTAATAAAAGCGTTTATGGAGGGTATAGTTCCAAGGGATTGGAGGAGAGCTGTAATAAGTACTTATATAAGGGTAAGGAAGGAAAAGGGGAACTGTAGAAATTATAGGGGAATAAGTTTATTGAGTGTTGTAGGGAAGGTATATGCTGGTATTTTGGTCGAAAGAGTGCGTCGAGTGACTGAGGGACTGATTGGTGAAGAACAAGGTGCGTTTAGGAGTGGTAGAGGATGTGTGGATCAAATTTTACATTGAAAAATGATTGAGAAAATGAGGGCGAAGAAGATAAATTATATTTTTTAGGTTTTATGGGATTTACACAGGCGTATGATAGAGTTTAATAAGGGAAGCTTTATGGCAGGTATTAGTGATTAAAAAAATATGGGGGGTTTTGTTGGTGGTAGGCTTTCTGAATGGATCTTAAAGTATGTTGAAGATGATGTTGAAGCATGTGTAAGAATAATGGTGTCATGGTGATTGGTTTAGGATTAATAGTGGAGTGAGACAGGGTTGTGTTATGGTCTCCTTGGTTATTTCAATTTGTTATGGATGGGGTTTATGAAAGAATTCGAGGGTGGGGATGGCAGGAAATGTTGTTAGAATGGATGGAGAATGGAGATGAGTGGAGGGTGCCCTAACCTTTATATGCGATGATTTGGTTCTGTGTGGAGAATTTGAAGAGAGTTGAGAGGATTGGTAAGAGAGATTTTGGCAGGGTATGTAAAAGTAGGAAAGAAGAAGTAGATAAGAGTAAGGTTAATGGTTGTGAGGTGAGGACAGTCCTCATGTGAAGTTATGTTATAGATGGTGAGCAGCTGGAGAAGTGTCTGAGTTTAAAATATTTTAGGGTATGTGTTGGATGAGAGGGAACGGATGATGCAAAGTGTAGTAGGAAAGTTTGTGAATGGCAGGAAGGTTGCTGGTGCAATTAAATTCGTTGGTGGATGTGTAAAGGGACTAAGTTTGAGTGCGCTAGGGTCTTACAATGAGGGTATGTTGTTTTACATGTGTTATTGTATGGTAGGTGAAGACTATGGTCTGGAAATAAGAAGTATAGATTGAAAGTTCAATGTGTTCAGAAATGGACAATCTTAGGGCATGCTAGGTGTGAGAAGAATTATAAAATGAGGAATGAACATATTAAGAGAGTTTGTGTGGTGTGAAGAAAGGGGTAAATGAGAGAAAAAATGGAAAGTATGGTTGAAATGGTTTTGGTCACGTGCGAAAGGATGAATGATAAGTCGTTGGTTAAGCGATGTATAGTGGTGAGAGTGTGTTGGGAACCGACGGCTGGGAGACCGAAAAGAGGAAGTGGATTGAATCGGTGAACGAATGTTGGAAGGAGAGAAATGTGAGTTTGCGCAAGAGTCGAGAAATAAAGGTGCATGATAGGAAGAGAATGGCGGGGTTTTGTATGGGGGTATGGTTGTGGCCCACCTGGGCAGGGATGAACCTTACATTGACGATTTACATAAGTGAGGGTCGTCGCGGTCCCATGAAGCTTTAGGGTGGATTTTCCTGTCTGGTGTGACGGGCTTTCACTAATTAATGGTACAGAGGGGGCGTAGGCTGGGCTTTCTTTTTCGACATTTGTCATCTCTTCCTACTGCTTTTCTTTTCCGAATGCTTGTAGCGCTCCTTACTTCCAAATCTTGGAAAATAAGGTAGATAAAAAAGAAAGAAAAGAAAGATTATTATTATTATTAATTATTAATTATTATTTATTATTATTATTATTATTATTATTATTATTATTATTATTATTATTTATTATTATTATTATTATTATTATTATTATTATTCAATTATCACACTCTCCTTTCCCCAGATTGCGAGGTGAGGGTGCGTCAATACACCTGGAAACAAGAGAAGTAGTTAGAAAAACATGAACGCCAGTCGAAAAGAAAGCTTTCTTAGTCCCTTTATATCTTAAAATGAGAACTCGTCGGCTATGTCAGAAATTCAACCCTAGGGTTTCACAAGACTGCGACTGACCTCACTGTTGGTATTCGTCATGTGAGGTTCATCCTGGGAGGCCTAACAACCCCCCCCCCCATATGCACCTTTCTTCTCACCTCTTTCAAACTCACATTCTTCTATTCCTCTCCTTCAAGCATTCCTTTACTGAGTCAATCCACTTTTTCTTCAGTCTCAGCCGGTTCATTCCCAGCAACTACACCATAGAACATCACTTACGCCAACCGACTATCATCAATCTTTTCATAGACAAACCATGCTCATATTCTCGTTTATTCTCCTATTTACGCATTTCTTCACACCATACAACTCCTAATTGCGTTTTATTCCTCAGTTTATTCAATTCTCTAACACTTAACACGCTTCCTAAGATTGTCCATCTGACACATTGTACTTTAGGATCTATACCTCTTATTTCAGACCATAGTTTCACTACTATACATTAATACAGGTAACAACATAACCTCATGCAAAAACCCTTAGGTATTGCTCTAGACTTAATCCCTTCACATCCATCAAGGATTTAATTGCAATAGCTACCTTCCTACGTTTCACAACTTTCCTTTTTTACTCTGCATCATCCGTTCCCTTTTCATCCAACATACAGCCTACATATTTAAACTCGGACACTTATTCCAGTTGCTCACCATCTAACATAACTTCACACCTCGGACTCCACTCACTCACTACTAAAACTTACTCTATCTACGTTTTACTTCAACGACGCCTCTTCATGCTCGCTTAACTCTTCAGATTCGTAAAACAACCCAAATCGTCCTCATATAATAAGTAGGGCACCCTCCACTCTCTTCCATCATTCTAACACCTTCCCCTGCCACCTCTACCTCTGATTCTTTCATTACCCCATCCATATGCAAATTGAATAACCAAGGAGACATAACACATCCCTTGCCTCACTCCGCTATTAATATTAAACCAATCACTTTCAACCCCCATTTATTCTTAAACACACTTCACTATCGTCATACATACTTTTGATTCAATTCAGAAGATTACCACCAACACCATATATCACTAACACCTGCCATAGAGCTTCCCTATTAATCCTGTCAATACACTGTTGCCAAATCCATAAAACTAAATGCCAATTTAAATTTATTCTTTCAATTTTTCTGTGCAATCATTTGGTTTCAATGTAAAAATCTTATCCACATATCCTCTACCACTCCTAAATGCACATTATTTCTTTCACAATGCAGTCCCTCCGCCACACAACGTACTCTTTCGTACCAGCATGTATCTTCCCTACAATACTCGATAAACTAATTCCCCTATAGTTACTACAGTTCCCCTTATCACCCTTTCTCTTATATAAGGGTACTATAGCTGCTCTCCTCCAATCCTTCGAAACTATACCCTTTATAAGCGCTTTGTTACACAACTTCCAAATTCATTCAATCGCCATCTCGCCTCCATTCTTGATCATTTCACCAGTAATTTCATCTATGCCTGCAGATTTTACTATCCTTCATCTTTTCCCGGCTCTAAACCCATTAATCTTTCCTTACTATTCCTCTCCCCAAAATATCTATCTCTACTTGTACCATCAAACCCACATACATTCACTATCACCGCTTCATTGCTGACAATGTTATGCAGATTTTCGAAGTGTTACCTCCACACTCTTCTCACATTAATTTCACCAGTTACAAAAGCACCATCCCTATTTTTATTCTTTGCAGATTCCCATTTTTCTCATTCTTAACCTTTCACGCTTCCTTCCAGAAGAGCTTTGATTTCCTTGTAAGTCCCATTCATCCTCCTTCCAAACTGTTCATTTATTATATTATTATTATTATTATTATTATTATTATTATTATTATTATTATTATTATTATTATTATTATTATTATTATTATTATTATTGGGAACGAGCAAGCTGATACAGAAGCCACAGGCAGGGTAATTAGCAGACGATAACTTCCACTGAATATATTGTTGAGACGCCTCTCTGCAGCGGATTTTTTTACACGTGTATCCGTCAGGGTTTTCTCTCCTACTGGGAAACACGTTGGGCAGAGGGTTTTCGTGGCGCCAAGCTGCGGAATGTTAAACCTGGCCGTCCTTTTGCAAACGGAGTTGCTGTCAGGTGGTTCTCGCCCGTTTACGAATCTGACACACCAATCTCACGCATGGGTTTTACTTGGTGAGAGAGGACCCCCTATCCTGTCCGTTTTGTTCTTCGTGTGGTCCTCTTACTATCGCCCATATATTTGTGGGTTGCAACGCAATCTTAAGTCATCCGACTCGAGTATCTTTCCTTACATACTTGTCATTCCTTTCCGGAATTGCCTTGCTCATTTTTTATCTGATTCCCCACACATTTGAAGTGGCAAAGTTTTTACGTTTCTCCATGGGCTGAACATTCTTTATCTAACATAAACCTTTTGATACAGTTTATCTTTCTCGTTTTGTGTAGGACTTTCCCTGTTGTTAGTTCTGCTGACACAGTATAGCCACTCTTTTTTTGCGTGCTGTGGTGGTCCCTGTACGCATCCTCAAAAGACAAAAAAATATATATATTATAATTATAATTAGTTTCTCAGACATTATCATCAAAAAATTTTAACATGTTTTACATGTTTTTACAGATCAATTGCAGATAGTGCATCTCCTAATGAAAAAATATCAGAATCAATGTCAAAAAAAGCAAATTTATCCAAGACTCTTACTGACACAACTGAAACGAATTTTGAAGTAAGTTCGCGACCTTAAAAAACCTCATGGTTTTGTGTCCATGCCATGTTGAAAATGTTTTATAGTGCCGAAGAACTTCTCATTTGAAATTTCTTTGTGGTTTGTTTTGTCTTTTTTAACCTTTGTTTAAGCCATAGGAATGTTTTTAATTTTTTTTTCATGTTTCTTCATTCAGAAGTTTCTCACTGGAATAGATTATTTGTGAGGAAGTAATATTTATTAAATTGGGGAAATAGATAGTCTGGTTTTTGTTTTGAAGATTATTTAATTATATGTAAACAAAGTTTTTGTACTAATTACAAGAATTATGACTGAAAAGAGACTTCTTGTTCATTGTGATTTGTAGAGTATTTTCAAACGTAGATAAAAAGAAACTTGTAATACTTAGGGTTCAGATCAGTGTCAGTTTTTATAATGAAGTCCTATGACTTCTGTGATGAGACCTAAATTCGCAAGATCAGCTGAAAAAAATGGTTAATATTTAGCTGTTAAAATGGGACATGAGCAATCTTTAAAGCTATGGTGACTGAAAAGAAGTTACAGATAAGAAACTAGGGTCTGGGATAAGAGGTATAGATCTAAAGTACAATGTGTTCAGATGGACAATGTTAGGGGCGTGTTAGGTGTGAGAAGAATTGATAAAATGAGGAATGAACGCATTAGGGAGTTGTGTGGTGTGAAGAAAGGAGTAAATGAGAGAAGAAATGAAAGTACATTGAGATGGTTTGGTCTTGTGGAAAGAATGGATGATAGTTAGTTGGTTAAGCGGATGTATAGTGATGAGTGTGCTGGGAATCGACTGGCTGGGAGACCGAAGGAAAAGAACCTACTCAGGAAAGGAATGCCTGGAGGAGAGGTATGTGAGTTTTTGGCAGAGGCGAGAAAAAGGTGCATAATAGGAGTGAATGGCGATGTTTTGTGAAGGGATGTGGTTGTGGCCCACCTGGCCAAGGGATGACCCTACATTGACGAGATGCCATAGTGAGGGTCCGTCGCGGTCCCGTGTAGCTCTAGGATGGATTTTTCTGACTGCGGCGAGTTCTCACTAAAGAGTAAAAAGGGGATGGTAAGGCTGGGCTTTCTTTTCGATTTGCGTCATATTCTTCTACTTTTCTGTTCGGGTACATGCGACGCACCGTATCCCCAGTCTTGGGGAAAGAAGGTGGGTGTAGTGATATATATATATATATATATATATATATATATATATATATTGGTAGCAGCTGGATATATATTATATATATATATATATTATATATATATATATATTATTATTATATTATATATATATAATATATATATATTATATACAGGGTTGTTTCGGAATGCACGGCAATATTTTAGGTACGGGTTCTCTACCACAATACAAACAATAAAGGTTACATAAACATATGTTTAAAATTAGTTTATAACCGAGATATACCCATTTCTTGTTACCCCTGTGCAAGAGCTGCAACCACATGATTATGACAAGTGCAGATATTTCTTCCAGTGGTTAATTCGAAAATGCACACGAGATCCTAACTTCCTGAGACGCATGCTCGTTACCGATGAATTCTGCTTTACAAGGAATGGGATTACTAATTATCGAAACACCCATACCTGGCATGATGAAAACCCTCATACAATAGCTATTACAGATTACCAACATACCTTTTTCACAGATTAACAACATACCTTTTCATTAAATGTCTGGTGTGGTCATCTAGGCGACAATTTAGTCGGCCACTTCTTTTTGCCACCTAGGCTTTCAGGGGTATCTTACCTGCATTTTTTGCAGCATCATCTACCTGAGCTTCTACAAGATATTTCGATTGCCAATAGGCAAGGGATGTGGTTTATGCATGACGGTGCACAGGCTCCACTATTCGCATATTGTCAGGAATTATTTAAACACAACCTACGATCATCGATGGTAAGGGCGCAAAGGTTCTCTGAAATGGCCACCACGATCCCCTGATTTAACGCCATTGGATTACTTTCTGTGGGGCTGGATGAGGTCTTTGGTCTATTCTACGTCTGTTGAAATGCAAGAGGAGCTACAGAAATCGGATCGTGGATGTCGCAGCAACTATCAGGCTTCGTTCTGATGGCTATACGACGTGCCAGAGAAGCATGGATACGTCGTGCAGAATGCTGGCATTCAGGAAGATGGAGGCCACTTTGAACAGTTACTCTAAATGACGTACTATGAAATAAATAACTGTATGACCCAATATCACGT
>JABUQX010031729.1:0-10000 GCA_015478945.1 Trachelipus rathkii
TTCAATTATTGAGAGTTTTTGTGCATTCCTAAACCCTACATGAAAAAGCAGTGAATATCCTTACCAAATTACAAGATATTCACGGCATCTAGCTGATTTAAACGTAGATCTGGAGGTAAAAGACCACACCACGATACATTGAATGGTACCATTAGAAATGATCTTTCGATCATTTGAAACCTTCAAGGAACCAAAAAGCCCGCCTTGGGGGCTAAGCCTTCGAGTTCAGGCTCACAACCTCTGAAAACGATCTTTCAGACCTTACAAACGGTCATCCCGCCCTTTTAAACCCCTAATTTTACGCATCAAACGTCAAAAACTGGATGTTGCAAAATGTTGCATGACTACTTCTGGTTGGAACATTTTAGCTGCAGATCTCGCACCATATACTACTCACTATGTCAGCCTGCGAGGTTTCCTCTGTGCAAACCCCAAAGTCTCTACCTCAGTGGTAGAAAATCATTTAATTGAATATTATTATGGAAAGCAACAAAATATGACCCGGACTATTGTATTGCTTCGATTTCTTCTTTATTCGTACAAGACGATTCACCTCTTTCCCACACCTGAGAGTTCCATACCTACTCCAGACACGACAGTAGGTGTCAATTAACTTTATTTAGGTGTTAATGAAGCCCACACTGCATCCTCAGATTATGGGCCAGATAAAATCACTTATAATTCAAGACCTATTCTGAATCTTCCCCAGCGATTCCGAGAAATGGGACATTTCCAATGTATTTCTTTGTGCGATTTCATATTTCATTGCAGCCGATTAACCAAATTGTAATTGAAATATATAATAATTCGACTATTAAACACTTCAGCAAGTATGGTTTCCTCTAATTTTAGAATAGGTTATTGCAATTACTATGTTCGAGTGTAATGATCTTAACCTTGAGGATATTTTCGGTGTCGAAAGTTTTACAAAACTTCAACCACAAATTAAGCTTGCACGACTAATTAAAGGTTGAACAAATCTACCTGACTCATATAATTATTTATGCTCTTCTGTTGCTGTTAGCTTTCTTATCGTATATTCATATTCTCTAAACATGTCTCTATTTCGGGGTACTTCCAAGACAGCGTTTCCTATTTCTTCCATCTATTCCTTCTGAAGAACAACCAGCTTATGTTCTGAGCGAATCACCTGCCCTTGGATGTCGCTTCAAATTTATATACCATATTCTATCATAAACTAAATTATTCGCTATCATCATTCTCTTTATTTACGGTGAGGGAACGAGCCTAGATAGTCTCTTCGACAGTTTGGTGAAGCGTTTCTTTAAGGTACATTCATATATATGTGAGAGTCTGTGTGTGTGTGTGTGTGTGTGTGTGTGTGTGTGTGTGTGTGTGTGTGTGTGTATGTGTGGGTCTGTGTGTGTGTGTCACCAAGCACATTTGTGTGTGTGTGTAGTGTGTGTGTGTGTGTGTGTGTGGTGTATGCTGTGTTGTGTGTGTGTGAGTTTGTATGTATTGTATGTAAGCAAAGTTTCTCTTTTGATAAGTAAAAATTGCATAATGCGAAAGATATTTTATGGTATAAAGAATTTCTTATCTGAATATTTTCTTAAAAATTATTTAGTTATTTATAAAAATATTTTAGTTTCCTATTTTTTAATATATATTTGTATAAAATTTTAAAAACGTTTGACAAAAAAAGTAAAAAATGGAATTATTATAAATGAAAGAATGTTACTAAATCTAAATAAAAAAAACACTGAATTAATTGCCAAACCTTTATGCCATTCTACTCCATTCATTTTGAAGGATAAAATCACAGACGTTCAACTAAAGCGGTGGTGCCCCAGAGAGCATGCGACCTAAAGATTGCAACTGGCCCCTTCCAAAATTGCTTAGTCAACTAAAAATTAACAGGCATCCTTAAAATTCTCAGAATAAAATGGTCATGGACCCCTTTTAAAATTCCATGTTACGCTAATAGGATAAATATGGGCTAAGAAAAATTGAAAAGTTAAATAAATAAATTTAAATAGTGCAGTCTGTATATTATATAATATATATATAGTAGTATTGCCCGCTCCGGAGCTCCTACAGCTTTTTCTCAAAAAGTATAAGAGATATTTGCTTCAAACTTGGAATATAATGTAATATGGATAAGGAACGAATCGTTGTAAAATTTCAAGTGCTGTATAAGGAGCTGATATAGGAGGGGGGCTCCACCCGGAGGGTGAAACACTGATATAGCGCTTAACGCCTTTGTAGCTGATCTGAAGTGGGTGAAGCTTTAGGCCTAACAAAGCCCATTCCGGGCGACGACCACCTGGATGTCAACACAGACGAAGGTCTGTTTGACCGACAGACACAGACTGAGTGCGCGTGCGCATACACAAACACATTATTATTATTATTATTATTACGTCGAAGAAGTGTTTCCGAAGGAAACACTTCTGAGTTGTTTTTTAAACCCTTCTGCGCCTGCTTCTGCGAATCCGAGTCCGCACTGCACTACCTCGCACCGTCCCGCACCGCACCGCACCGCATCGCATCGGCCTGCTCAGCTCCGCCTCTGATATGAAGGAATAGAGCTATCGCTTTCAAACTTGGTATATGTTCTATGAAGGTGATAAACTGATCCCACGCAAGTTTTGGTGACCGTAGGTCACCCCTAAGGGGGTGCTGCCCCCTTAACGCCAAGGTCAAATTCGTCCTGAAAACCATGTTAGGCTTAACGATTAGGCCTAAATAGCGTTAGGCTCGAGAATGATGACGTAATCTCGTCGGAGACGAGATTACGTCCCTCTGCGTCCCCCCGTAAGGGGGGAGCGCTGGCCCTCTAAAAAATTAAAAATTGATCGTAGAAGACTGAAACTCAGAGAAAGGCTGGAGGATTCGGAGTCGGAGACGGAGTTGGAGTCGGATTCGGAGACGGAGTCGGAGTTGGATTCGGTTTCGGAGTCCAGGGACCCCACCGGAGGGGGGTCCCCAGTTGAAAAAAAAAATGAAGAAGAAGAAATGCATGGAATGCAAAACAGAGGAAGAAGAAAGGAAGAAGAAGAAAGGAAGAAGGAGGAGGAAAGGAGGAAGGAAGAAGAATGAAGAAGGAGGATGAGGCTGAGAAGGATCCAGAGTAGATACTGGCACCGTGCGGGCCACTGCGCGTGCGATGTTAATAAACATACGAATTTAACAACCAATATTGGTGGTTTTATGAAGGGTTATCGAGTCCGTTAGAGTTCGAATATGCATTGGGTTATAAGCCCCTTTGATAGGGTGGCTAGCACCCCATAGGGGCCTCGACTGAAAAAAAGAGCACAGAGTGCAAAACAGTGGTCGAAGGAGGAATGAAGATGGATGAAAGATGAATAAAGAAGGGAAAGAATGGAGAAGGAGTCTGACTCAGAGGAGTAGGAGTTGACAGATGCACCGGTGCTGGCTCCGGTGCGGTGCTGAGTTAATAAATATTAGTGTAATGATGCAATATTGGTGTCCTTATATATGTTATTGGGTCTGTAGATTTCGAAAATAATGGTTTCAGAACCATCAAGAAATAAAAAAATAAATAAATAAATAAATAAATCAAATAAAAATTTCTTACGTTTTTTTATGTTTATACTAAGAAATTTGGGTTGCTTCCTCCCCGGAAGTAGTAAATGACTACATCAAATTACCTCCAGCCTGCATCCAACCTCCCTCCTGACCACTGTGATCTATTGAGTCTATGATTAAGGTCACATTGTTGAGTATGCATTTGGATAAAACCTAACATAAAATCAAGTTCTTTATTAAAAGATCAATCAACAATATATGTTTCAACCATAACAAAGTTTTCACATTAATAAAACTTACTTAGCATAATCTGACTAGGAATATAACCCACAACGAGAAAACTAACACCTCTTAAACAGGAGGAATAAACTGTTATCGATAACAAAGGACCACACTTAACACCAGTAAAGTAACTAATAACATCAAAAACGTAACTTATTACACTTTGTCAAGCATGTCCTAACATAGCAATGTTAAATTTAACATTAACATGGTAATATGTAACAAAAATTTACCAAAACCGTGTGTAAAATTATCATACAGACCAGTGAGTATACTCTAACGTAACAAAGTGTTTCATTTAATAAAGTCAACATAACATTATCAGAACTAAGAATAATAATGTACAAAGGCAAAACCCAACATCTTAAGCAAGAATAAAACTGCTAACATTAAACAAAGTTTCATACTTAAACCTACAGCACTAATCCATTTAATGCTTATCTCTGTAGAGAAAACCTTAAAAAGCTCCATGAAGAAGTTTTATCAATAACCTTATACTTCAATAGGTATTGATGAAAACTTTTCCAGAACCAAACGCGAGATCTTGACCATCATTCGAAATGCTGCAAGACACCCCCACCAACCCACCCTTCCCCCTCCCTACCCCCCCCCCCCCACCACACAACACCACTATTATCACCCACCACCACCACCCTCGCCCCGCACTCTGAAACCCCGTACCGCACCAGCTATGTCCCCGCCCCGTGTGGAAAGAAGCGAGCCAACACTACCCTCCCCGCACCACCATCTAACGACTCTTTGTGCATACAAGCGAGTTTAGAACACAGCAAAGTACAAAGATATCTATCCCAAGCTACCCTCAGCCAAATACCCCTGTGACGTAACACCGTTGTAGACCACAATAGACACCACGGGGGTTTTTTTCCAGGGAAAGCTCAATTGATATTCAGCACGTCATGTCCAACCCTATACGAATCTATCATAGCTAAGTCTTGTAATACACTATGATAGAATACCGATTTGAGCGGGTTGGACAACAGATCAATTTCACTCGTGTGTTGCAGAATTGAATCAGTCACACCCTGACTGAAAAATACTATCTAAAGAGGTCCTCCGTATAAGAGCGACATTCGAGAGAAGACACTAGGAAGGAGCCAGATGAATAAGAACTGGAGGTCATCATACCAACACAACGAAAAAAATGTCTTCTTACTGACGAAATTCAGATGTATAAACAGCTCTAAAAGGTAACGAGATAAGAGATATGGGATATTTCAACCAATCACGGAAAGAAAAGGTAAACAAGAATACAAGCCAACCAGAACGAAACCATATCCAGTTCAAAAGGTAAAGAAGGAGGGCGTTGTAGTATATTGCTCTGTTGTTCTATGTTAGACAACAACAACAACAATAAACAGTCCAAAAATAAGTTCTTTACTACTTCACACACCAACGAATAGATGCCTAAACGTAAAAACCATTCTGTTTTTACAACATCTACATAAAAGCTAACAGTAGCGTCTTCACTGGCACACAGAGCTAAGAAATAATAATGAACTACAAACGACGCGAATCTAATCCGATCCATACAAACAAACTAACATTAACAAAGTAGTTCCACACTTAACACCAGTAACAGTCACAAACCTAACACAGCGTACAAACGTAACCTATTCACATTTTTTCAAGCATATCTTTAACATAATTAACGTTAATTTTACAATGACGTATTAATATTTAACATTGGATTTATCATAATATTGTCCACTACCAATTATTATCATACAATATCCAAACATACCATAAAAAAAACAAGTTTTATCCAAACATAACACAAAAATAAGTTCTTATATACTAACCATATCGAATATTCTTTAACCAACAAAGCTTTAGCGTCAAAAAAGCTACCATATCATAACCGCAACCTAAGGAAATAATGTTACAAAGGCAAAACTTAACATACCTCGCGTTTGAACATGAAAAATCAGCTAACATCCTGAAAATCCCTACTTATCAAAGATAAAAGTAGCTAATAGGTTATACAATACTCGATATGTCCCCACTTTTCTTGCATATCAGCAACAGGTTAAAACCGCATCATGCTAACAAAATCCCTCAACAAAAGTGACCAATCTATCAAGATACCAACATCTGGAACTTACGAATTAACACCATCTTCATCAAAAGTGTCACTCGTCTATGAGTAGTAACTTCAATTGAACTATGAATAATCGTAGACTTTAGCCAAAATTCTAGGGCAAACCTACATTACTCAACAAAACTTAACCTAGGCTCACGTTTCTAAACACATCATCGTCAGTTTAACACAGTTAATATCTTACAAAAACTCATCATTTCTCTTACAAATCAGTGTAATTTCACATTGTCATAGTATTATTTAAATAACGTACCTAACTTACGAATAAACAGGTTTCATTTAACAAGAGTATCTAAAGCCAATACACCACCTCCGAGGGAAAACCCCAGGAGGGCATGCGCCCCCTGAAAGGGCGTGAAATCTTGAGAGGAAGGATCACCCCGAAGGGGTTTGTAAGCGGGCATTACCCCTCCGAAGAGGGTGGAAGGCCTCAGCCCTTCGGGCTGAGGCAGAGCCCGCTTACACCCCTTCGGGGATCCTTCCTCTCAAGATTCACGCCCTTTCAGGCGGGCGCATCCCTCCTGCGTTTTCTCTCGGCGAAGTGGTTTGTATTGCTTTTAGATACTCTTGGTTAATGAAAACCGTTTTTTTTCGTAAGTTAGGTACGTTATGTTTAAATGATACTAATGACAATGTGGAAATTAAACACTGATTTGGTAGAAGAAATGATGATGTTTTTGTAAGATATTACTGTGTTACCTGACGATGATGTGTTAGAAACGTGAGCCTAGATTAAGTTTTTGTTGGGTAATGTCAGGGTTTGCCCGAGAAATTTTGCTAATGTCTACGTTTATTCTAGTTCAAAATGATGTTACTAAGACGTGTGACAACTTGATGAAGATTAGTGTACAATTCATAGGTCGGAGATGCTGCGATATCTTTGATAGATTTTGATCACGTTTGTTAAGGGTGTTGTTACGATAATACGTCTTACCTGTTACATAAGGCGCTCAGCCCAGGCTGTGCCCGTACGCTTAACACCCTCTCAGGGTACCCTCACTATGGCGTCTTCGTGCATCTCTCTGGGGTGCTCTCCAAGGTAGTGCTTACGTGCTTACGTGCTATCAAATCGCCTCTGTATGATGCGCTGTTGTTAAACCTATCAAGTTTTAAAATGATATTTTCTGAAAGGGGTGGGCGGAGTCTAAAATAGGGTAAGGATAAAAATATTTCATGTTACCTCATGAAAGCGTTAGGTGTTACAATGAGCACATCCTCGTGGGTTTTCTCTCGAACGGCTATGTGTTGCTTTAGACACTCTTGATTAATGAAAACTGTTTATTCGTAAGTTAGGTACGTTATGTTAAATATTACTATTATGACAATGTGAAAATAACACTGATTTGGTTAGGAAATGCATGTAGTTTCGTAGATATTACTGTGTTAACTGACGATGATCTGTTAGAAACGTGAGCCTAGATTAAGTTTTTGTTGGGTAATGTTAGGTTTGCCTAGAATTTTTGCTAATGTCTATGTTTAGTCATAATGTTATACTCAAAACGCAGTGACACTTGCATGAATGATGGTGTTAATTCATAGGTCGAAATGGCTGGTATCTTTGATAGATTTGACACTTTGTTAAAGGGATTTTGTAAGATAATACGTCTTTACCTGTTTACATAAAGGCTCAGCCCAAAGGGCTTCCCTTACCGCTTACACCCTCTTCAGGGCACCCCGAGATGGGTCTTCGGTGCATCTCTTCTGCGGTGATCTCCAAGTAGTGCCTTACAGTGTACATGCTATCAAATCGCCTGCTTGTATGATGCGCTGTTGCTTAATCTAACAGGTTTGAAATGATATTTTCTGAAAAGGGGGGCGGAGGTCTAAAATAAGGTAAGGATAAAAATATTTCATGTTAACCTCATGAAAGCGTTAGGTGTACAAGGAGCACATCCCGTGAGTTGTCTCTCGGAAGGCTATGTGCTTGCCTTTAGACAACTCAGTGTGCATTAATGGAAACTGTTTTATTCGTAGTTAGGTACGTTATGGTTAAATATTACTATGACATGTGAAAATAACACTGTATTTGTTAGAGAAATGCATGAGGTTTTGGTAAGATATATACTGTGTTAACTGGACGAGATGTGTTAGAAACGTGAGCCTAGATAAGTTTGTTGTTGGTTAATGTTTAGTTGCCCTAGAATTTTGCATAATGTCATGCTTTATTATAGCTTTCAATTGAAGTTATACTCAAACGAGTGAACTTTGATGAAGATGGTGTTAATTCGTAGTCCCAGATGTTGCGTATCTTGATAGATTTTTTTGGCGGTTCCCCCAACCTTTTTTGGATGGGGAGGGGGATTTTTTTTTTTTTGTTTTTTTTTAAAGATGATGCGTTTTACCTGTTCCTGATATGCGAGAAAAGTGGACATATCGAGTATTGTATAACCTTTAGCTACTTTACTTTGATAATAGGGAATTTTTTCGAGATGTTAGCTGATTATCATTACGCGAAGGTATTTAAGTTGCCTTTGTACATTATTATTCTTAGTGCGGGATTAAGAATATGTTAGCTTATTGCACCGCTAAGCTTTGTTTGGTTAAGCATAATATTCAATTGGTTAGTAATATAAGAACTTATTTTGTGTTTATGTTTGGAGAAAAAACTTTGTTATGTTTACAATTATGCGTAGGTTACTGTATGATAATTGGACAAGATTATGATAAATCCATGTTAAATATTACGGTCAATGTAAAATTAACGTTAATATGTTAGAGGATATGCTTGAAAAAATGTGAATAGGTTACGTTTTGTACGCGTGTTAGAGTACTTTGTACTTGCTGTAAGTATGGAACTTGTTAATGTTAGTTGTTTATTTGTTTATTCGTGATAGATTCGTCGTTGTACATTATTTTCTAGTTCATATGACGCTATGTAGCTTTATTAATGTGAAAACATGTTACGTTAGCTATATTCGTTGGTTGGTATATAAAGAACTTATTTTAGTACTATGTAGTTGTTCTTTGTTGTGTTGTTGTTGTTGTCTAACGGAGAATATATAGCCCCTTTTGGAACTGATATGGTGTTTGCTGCATGTATTTCTTGTTTAACTTCTTCTGATGCGGTGAAAGAAAGATCTCGTTACCTTTATAGAGCTGTTTATTACATCCAAATTTCAGTCAGTAAAGACATTTTTTCGTGTGTTAGTATTGATGACCTCTCATTCTGCTCTTACGAATGTCCTCTTTACGAGGACATTTACATAGTATTTCCAGTCAGGTGACTCTGATCATCGTCAAAAGTGAAATTGATTTCAAAACCCTCATACGTATTCTATCATAGTCTATTAACAAGACTTAGGACTATTTGATAGGAATTCGTATAGGGTTGGAAATAGCAATCAATGACTTTCATTAGCAAAGATTTCGAATGATGTTTCAAGAATCTCTTGGTTCATGGAAAAAGTTTTCATCAATTAACCTATATGCAAGTAAAGGTTATTGATTGAAAACTTTCCATGACTTCTTTAAGCTTTTCTCTACAGCAGATATGGCATTAAATGGATTAGGCTGTAGCGTTTGTATGATGAATCTTTGTTAAATGTTAGCAGTTTATTCTTGCTTCAGAGAGGGGCCTGGTTTGCCTTTGTACATTTATAATCTTAGTTCTGATAATGTTATGTTGAACTTTATTAATTATGAAAACTTTGTTACGTTAGAGTATACTCAATGGGTATGTATGATAATTACACACGGTTATTGTAAATTTTTGTTAATTATTACCATGTTAATGTAAAAATTAACCTTGTGTTATGTTAGAGACATGCTTTGACAAAGTGTGAATAATTTACGTTTTTGGATGTTATGTTAGTTACTTACTCGGGTGTTAAGTGTGGTCCTTTGTTAATGTAAACCGTTTATTCCTGTTTTAAGATTGGGCTAAGTTTTCGTTGTACATCATATTCTTAGTTTCAGATGATGCTAAGTAAGTTTATTAATGTGAAAACTTTTTACGTTAGCATATATTGTCTGATCTTTCTATAAAGAACTTGATTTTATGTTAGGTTTATCCAAAATGATATCAAATATGACATGAATCAATAAGATCAATAGATCACAGATGGTCAGGCAGGGAGGTTGGATTGG
>JABUQX010031729.1:15000-31702 GCA_015478945.1 Trachelipus rathkii
GTGTGCCACTGTATTGGGGGTGGGGCTTGGCGCGTGCTGTCTCTGGGTGGTGAGTGTGTGTTATTGTGGTTCCTTAGCTTTTTTGTTTGGGGGTGGGGCCTGGGTTGCATATTCTTGAAAATTGTACTCTTTTTCCATGACATGCAAACTTGCGTTGCAATATAAAAGAAACACGGCTTTTCTTATCGCCCCATTTCATAGTTACTTAAGCCGTGTTCGTTTTTGCATTTGTGCTAAAAAAAATGCTTAAGTTTTCGTTCGTTTTCGTCAACCTTAGCGCAAAATCGTAAAAAAATGCTCATCAAACGTAAGGAATTTCTTTAATTCTGTAAGGGGTTGCTATTTTATACAGAAATTTATTCTATATTACACAGATTAAGGAAATTCTTTAAGTTTGGTGACCATTTTTTTAGCGATTTTGCGCTAAGGTTGACGAAAACGAACGCAAACTTGAGCATTTTTTTAGCACAAATGCAAAACGAACACGGCTTTAATATGCAACCGACAAAAACAGTGTCTAAGCTTAAAGTGTGAAGGTTACATATTGACGCCATAAGTTATCACCATTGTGTATATATAAATTTATTAACATGCTATAGCATATAGAATTTTTAAAAAATATATTTGGGAGTTTTTATAAAAAAAATTTTATAAATATATATAATATATATAATAGTATATTTTGTATATATTATAATATATATATAATATAATATATATATATATATTATATATATATATCACCATTTTTCCTGCATGACTGCAAGGTGGTGTTGTGGGTGATAAGCATTTACAAATATCACCTCCATTCACGAAAAGAATAAAATAGTAGAAGGGGTTTTCAACCCCTGCTATCTGAGAAGAAAATTTTAAAATTTCTCATATGACTCGAATCCTCGAGAAACGCAGCTTCACCTTCTACATGTAGTTTATTATTTTAAATTTCTTCTTTTTTATTTTATGTTTGTATTTAATATTAAAAAAAAATCCAAAAGAAATGTTATTTAAAAATTTTGTAGCTCCTCCAACTCTGATTCAAATGAAATTAATTCAATATATAAATTTTGCATTTTCCAAAATTCCGAGTTGTCAAGAATTTTCTTTCGTTCAATTAAGTAAGAGTTACTTTAAGCCAAGAAACACACTCTCCTTGAAAAACATGTCAAAAACCACTTCTTGAAAGGCCTTCAGATTATCATGTTCCTTCCACAATACACATTTCCAGACTCTCCTTCTTCTTTCTAATCTCTCTCTTCTGGCTCTTCTGCTTTTCGCCCTCCCTGTAGTTTCCACTGCGGCCACACTCGACGACGGTCGAATCATATATATATATATATATATAGTATAATATTAGTATATATATATATATATATATATATATATATATATATAGATATATAGTATATATATATTATCGTATATATATTATATTAATATATATATATATATATAATATATACTGTATATATATATATATATATATATATATTACAGGGATAAATAAGAAAAAATGACATATCAGGCAAATAACCCATCGTTTTCTTCGGAAGCTATTCGCCTTTGCGATAACTTCGGAAATCCGACCATAAAAGACATGGTTCCCCCGATTTGCTTATCTACGACTTATGTGAAAGAATTACCTCCTGATTACAAGGTCTAATCTGAAGAAACCTTTTATTATTAGACTTTAAACTAGGGTTTTACATTTTTTATTCTCATATATGCATATTAATTATTAAGTCAAGAAATTAAAAGAATTTAAAACTACAAAACTCGATGTTTTATGAAAATGAAACTAATTTATGAAAACTTTAAAAAAAAAATGAGGTATTAGTTAAGATTAGCCGATTCTGACAAAATATCTCTTTTATTTTTTTTTATAATCGTTTTTGTTTATATTTATCTTTCGTCCCCACGTAAGGGGACTAAAAGAGCGTTGCCAAACCTCTTTCATATATAAAGTTAATCCATCTACCGAATTTTTTTATGTTGAAATTCTGTTTATGACCCATTAAGCTTAGGTAACGATAAGTTTTAAGTATACACAGAAAATGTCTAAACAAAACTTATCATAACCTTACTTAGTTTTCCAACGTAAAAAGAAATAATTATCTGAAAACACCGATAACGTTCCCTATAAATATATCGTAAATGTGGCAATTTTTTTTTATTATTAACATATGGCAACGTTGCTTCATACCCATTTCAAAACCTAGATTGATTTTTAAAAAAATGCAGATTTGTTTTAGAATCCGTTAATCTCAACTATTACCAAAAATGAAACTGTATATGCTACTATAGTATTACTCTTGAGCAGGGTTGGGGATTTTTTTTATTTTTTGAGAAAAAATCAATTTTTGATTTGGATTTTTTGAGATTCGTGACGTCACGCGAAATATAATTTGTAAACAAACTTTTTTTTAAGTTTGATATAGTATTATTTTTAACCCTAGGCCCTAGATCTGAGTTCAAAATTTTAAAATAGGCCCTATAGACTATGACAAAATGAAAGAGCAACATTAAAGAGTGTTATTTGTAATATTGATGAATATTACATCAGAAATAAAAGAAACATGTTTGAAACATGATCTTTTGTTGACATTTTTATAGTGTAGAAATTTATAACAGAGTAGCCTTGCTATGATATTATTATTATAATTTTTTATTTCTACTGAAGTTAAATCACTTAAATATACAAAAAAATTAAAATAAATGTATAAAAAAGCAAAAAATCAAAAAGAGCAAAAAATCATGATTTTTTGGAGCATAAAATCAAGTGAAAAAATCAGTTGAAAAAATCAATTGATTTTTTCCGTGCCATCCTTGCTCTCTTGAGTCTTGACACTATTTTTACCCATGAGGTCAAATTGTTGTTGGAGTGGATACGTTGAATGTTTTTGATAAATGTTCAATTTAATTAATGATATTAACAAATTTTGCAATAAATAATTAATTTTACCTCGTGTAAAAAGTGTAAAAGTAGTTTATATTAGTACAAAGCAATACACAGTTTCACTTTTTATTTATAGTCTTTGTAATTTTTTTTTTTTTTAGATCTTTCTCACATAATAATAATAATAATAATAATAATAATAATAATAATAATAATAATAATAATAATAATAATAATAATAATAATAATAATAATAATAATAATAATCATAATCATAATCATAATCATAATCATAATCATAATCATAATAATAATAATAATAATAATAATAATAATAATAATAATAAAATTAATATTAATATTATTATTATTATTTAGGGATTTTATTACGCAAGATTTGGAAATCCTACACGCGAGTGCTTACAGAATTGTTTGGCAAAATTGGAAAATACAAAGTATGGTGAGTGTTCAATTTTAACATACATTTACCATTGTGTGTGTGTATGTGCTAATGTATGGGTTATTAGAAATAGTTTAATATATATATTATATATATATATATATTATATATATATATATATATAAATATTTATATAAATTGCTTTATAAAAAATATATATAATATATATTATATATATATATATATATAATATATATATATATATAATAATATATATATATAATATTAATAATAATAATATTAACATTTTCCATAAACATTTTGTCTTTTTAAATTAAAAATTTCATTAAATGAAGGCCTCGTTTTACCATCTGGAATGGCGGCGGCGACTTTGGTGACGAAACTACTGCAGAAGGGAGACCACGTCGTCGTTCGAATGACCTTTATCATGGGATCTTTAATTTGTTCCATAGATTATAATTCTGAGTAAAGCTTTACTCTCTATTATTCATTCACATTTAATTTTCTACTCAACATTTTAATTTTCAACCTTTAATAGATAATTCTTAGTTAGTAATATTCATTATATGCGAGGCCTTAATAATACACTTATACTACAATCAATTATTAAAATATTAAGAGGAAGATAAAAGAAAGAAAGAATATATTATAATATATAATAATATATACTATATATAATTATATATATATATATATTATATAATATATATATTATATATATATAAGTAATATAATATATATAATAATATTAATATTATATATATTAATAATATATATATCATATTATATATATAATACTATATATAATATTATATATATATATTAAAATATATAATTATATTCTTTCTTTCTTTATCTTCCTTCTATTTCCAAAGAATGGGGGTAAAGTGCGTAACGAGCATCGGAAAAGAAAAGCAGTAGAAGAACAATGACATAAGTTCGAAAGAAAGGCCCATCCTTACCGCCCCTCAGTACTATTAATTGTGAGAACTCATCGCAGTCAGAAAATCCACCTAAGAGATGGGACAGCGATGGACCTCACTATGGTAGATCGCAATGTAAGGGTAATCCCTTAGGGACCAATCGTGGGCACCATCAAACCATACCCCTCACAATCCCCCCTATTCACATCCTGTTAAACACCTTCTTCTGCCTCTACCAACTCAAACTATTTCTCTCTCCTTCAAACATTCGTTTACTGCTCAATCCACTTTTTCTTCGGTCTCGCCAGCCGTCGCGTTCCCAACACACTCGCCAACTATACACCGCTTAACCACCTGACTATCATTCATCCTTTCCATATGACCAAACCCATCTCAACATACTTCATTTATTCTCTCATTTCCCTTTCTTGCACACCCACACTCTCTAATAAGTTCATTCTCATTTTATTAATTTTCTCACACCTAGCACACCCTAAGATTGTCCATCTGAACAATTGAACTTTAGATCTATACTTCTTATTCAGACCATAGTCTCACTACTATACATTAACATAGTAACAACATACCCTAATGTAAGACCCTAGCACACTCAAGACTAGTCCCTTTACATTCACCAACGATTTAATTGCACAGCCACCTTCCTGCCATTCACAACTTTTCTACTACACTCTGCATCGTCCGTTTCCTCTTCTCATCCACATATATCCTAAATATTTAAACTCAGACACTTGTTTCCAGCTTGCTCACCATCTAACATACTTCACACACTGAGGGGTGTCCTCACTCACAACCATGGACCTTACGTCTTATCTACGTTTACTTTCAGCCCCCTCCTTTTACACACCCTGCCAAATCTTTCTACAAATCCTCTCAAACTCCTTCAGATTCGCCACACAGGACCCCACATCATCCGCATATAATAGGTAGGGCACCCTCCACTCATCTCCATCTCCACGCATTCTAACACATTCCTGCCCATCCCACTCGAATTCCTTCTTCATAACCCCAATCCATATACAAATTGAATACACCAAGGAGACATAACACAACCCTGCCTTACTCCGCTATTAAAATCCTAAAACCAATCACCATTGACAGCATTTATTCTTACACACGCCCCACTATCGTCATACATACTTTTGATTCATTCAGAACGCCTACCACCAACACCATATAATCACTAACACCTGCCATTAAAACGCTTCCCTATTAACTCTATCCATACGCCTGTTGCAAATCCATAAACCTTAAATACAATTATTCTTCTTTTCTCTCTCATTTCCTCAATCATTTTTTTTCAATGTAAGATTTGATCCACACATCTCTACCACTCCTAAACGCAAACTTGTTCTTACACCCAAAATCAGTCCTTCAGCTCATCGACGCACCTTTCGAAACCAAAATACCAGCATATACTTCCCTAACACACTCAAAAACTTCATTCCCCTATATTTCTAAACAGTTCCCCTTTTCTTCCTACCCTTAATAAGGGTACTATTACCGCTCTCCTCCAATCACCTTGGAACTATACCCTCTATAAACGCTTTATTACATAACTTCCAAATCCAATAAATCACCATCTCCCTCCGTTCTTGATCATTTTCACCAGTAAATTTATCTATACCTGCAGATTTAACCATTCTTCCAACTTTTTAACTCTACCCATTACCCTTCCTCCTTACTAATCCTCATCCCAAAATACTAGTTCCTTCTTGGCACAATCAAGACCCACACACAATTCACTATCACCTCTTCATTACTGTTTATAATATTGTGCAGATTTCGAAGTGTTTCTTTTCCACATTCCTCTCACACACCATTTCATCAAGTTTTACAAACACATTCCCATTCATTACATTCTAAGCAGATTCCCCTTATTCTCATTCTTTTATATATATAGCCTTCCAGAAAAGCTTCCTATTCCTTGTAAGTCCTATTCATCTCCTTTCCAAACTGTTCATTTCCCTCTTGTTTTCTCCTACGTATACACCTTTTAGTATTTCTTTTTCTCCTTTATATAATTCCAAGCATCTTTCTTTTGAGTCTTCATCCTTTGCCTTTTAGTACTTCAACCACGCCTCTTTTTTACCTTTAAGCCGCTGTTCACCCCCATCACCTCTTCATTCGGCACCATTCACTGTTAACATTTTACCTTCCTACTTTAGCAATCCACATATATTATATATATATATATATATATATATATATATATATATATATAAATTATATATATATATATTTTTTATATATATATTATATATATATATATATATATATATATATATATATATTATATATTATATATATATATATAATATATATATATATAATATAATATATATAATATACTACCTATATATATCATATATATATATATATATATATATATATATATATAATTTTGCATACAATGTCTTTTTATAACAATTCTACATTCCGGATCTTTTAAAAAAAAATCTATATAGTATAAGTATGCTTTTTAAAATTTAAATGTTTACAAAAGTTTTTCAAATATTAACTGATACCATTTTTATAATTTTTAAAACTTAAGCCGGAAGATTTTATTGAAAATTACGTCTGTAACTTAATTACAGGACAGATGAAATAAAAGTCGATTTCTTAGATGCCTCAGATTCAGACAACTTTAGAAACATAATAAAAAAAAATACAAAACTTGTTTGGCTGGAAACGCCTACAAATCCGCTAATGAAGATGGTTGACCTACAAACTGTTACATCAATCATTAAATCACAGAACCCTTCTACAATTATTGCCTGTGACAATACATTCCTCACCCCTTACTTCCAAAGACCAGCCAATTTAGGTGTCGATATTGTGATGCATTCTTGCACTAAGTTTCTGGTAGGTCATGCTGACGTTCTGATGGGAGCCTTGTGTACCAATAATGAAGATATTTACACAAAATTAAAAAATGATCAGGCAAGTATTATTATTAAAACTACGTACCAAAATCAAAATTTATATGCTTCACAGTTATAGTTGATATGTCTGAACGTGTAAATTATTTATCTTTTCCTTTTTACATAAATATTTTTACATACTTTCTAGACTAATAACTTACTTGAATTATATATATATATATATATATATATATATATATATATATATATTTAATATAGCATATATGTGTATATATATATACATCTAATAATAATGTATCTCCATATATATATAATATATATATATCTTCTTCTAATATATATATAATATAATAACTATAATAATATATATATAATAATATATATATATATATATATATATATATATATATATATATATATATATATATATATATATATATATATATATATATATATATATATATATATATATAATTCAATCTAGGAGAGGGTGTACTCATTTAACGTCCAAGCAGGACGAAGCTAAGCCCAAGGAGAAAATAGATCACATTCTCCCATCCGACCAGTTGCGAACCTGTTACCCTCGCTTTGTTTTGCAAGTGCTCTACCACTGAGCTATCGGGCGCTTTTATATAAATATTGAAAAAAAATACATACATAAATAAGTACACACATACATACATAAATACATATACATAAAGAAAACATATCAATACAAATATAAATATCACTTATTATATACCCTGAATATATATATATATATATATATATATATATATATATATATATATATATATATATATATATATATATATATATATATATATATATATATATATATATATATATATATATATATATATATATATATATATAATATATATATATATATATATATATATATATATATATATATATAAAGATATTGTTTATCCCCTGGAGGCGACACAAATTAAATGATTTATCAAGATATAATACTTTTATTTATACACTAGCACTGTTATATATGAATACAGAGATATATTTTTCCAATTAATAAGCTTGAATTTTTAGTTGTAAGAGTTCGAGCTTTCGTTCCCGTGGCGGGCAACATCGTCAGGAACTGGTGAGCGGAATGAAATATTGCTGTGATTACAACTCTGTATTCTGGCAACCTGGTGTAAAATTAGGAGGAACAGAGTAATTATTTAGATGAGTTGGAGGTAATTTTTGAGTTTGTAAGATTTGTTTAAATATGAATTAGTAATGTCGTCTATGTATGGAACTCCAGCTAAAGTATTATAATTTTGGGTGTTTTTTATCAAAAAGGACTCAATGGTTTTTCGTATTGTGGTGTTTTGTATGGGAATTATGAGTTTAGAGGATGTGATGTTGATTAAGTGATTTTGTTTTCTCCTATGTATCGTTAATGAGGAAGAAAGTGTATCATCATTTAAATCTTGTTTATGTTGAGTGGTACGTAATGCAAAATTGTTAGTCTCACCAAAATAGTGTTTATTGCAATTGAGGCATGGAATTTTGTAAATACCGGAATTTTGAGTGGGATATAAATCTTTAGGTTTGAGTGCGTGTTTGAGAGTTATAAGGTTAGATTTAGTAGTTTGTATGGAATTAGGTATATATTTTTTAAGTAATTGTGTGTTTACGTTGGGTATGGGTAATATATTAATGTAACTTTTTAAATTTGTATTTGGATTTAGATGTTTGTTTTTGGCAAGTTTGAATGCTTTGTAAATTATAGGTTGAGGGTAATTTAGTTTTTTGAACGTATTAATGATTTTGTTTTTTTCTGTTTCTAAGTATATGGTGTCGCATATTCTGAGAGCTCTTAAAAATAAATTGGAAAGGGTGGCAATTTTGGTGGATGTTTCGTGATCTGAGTACCAATGTATGTATGAATCTGAAGCTGTTGGTTTTCTATGTATTTGGTAAGTGGGAAAGTTGTTTTGGGACCAGGATATGAGAATGTCAAGAAATGAAATTATGTTATTGTTAGAAATTTCGATAGTGAACTTGATATCATTATGTATATTGTTAATAAAATTTAAAATATGATTTGTATTATTTTCTTTTGGTATTAAGGCAAAAACGTCGTCTACGTATCTGAACCATATGATTGAATCGAAAAGGGGGTTGGGGAAAATGATGTATTGTTCTATTAGCTCCATGTATATGTTACTTAATGTGGGGGAGAGGGGGGATCCCATGCTAAGACCTTTTATCTGTTTATAATATTTATTTTGTGATTTGAAATAAGCATGTTCTAAAATTAATAATATAAGAGACTTGATGATGGGAAATGGTAATGTGAAAGATATATTATGTGTAGTGACATGGTTTTCTAGGAGTTGTATTGTGTCATTTATGGGGACATTGGTGAATAGGGAAATGGCATCAAAACTGACGATGTTGTAGTTGGAAAAAATTATGGAGTTTGTTTTTTGAATGAAATGTTGAGAGTTTTTAATATGTGAGGTGGAAATATGTCCTATGAGGGAGTTAAGTTCTTTGGAGAGCCATTTTGCTAATTTGTAGGTGATGCAATTTATATTAGATATGATGGGGCGAAGTGGGAGGTTTTCTTTATGAATTTTCGGGATAGCGTAAAATTTAGACAAAGTGGGAAGATATGATTTAAACAAGGTCTCGAGTTCTGTGTTGTTGGGTAGGATTTTTGTGAGGGATTTGTTGAAAGACGCCTGTGAATTTTTTAAGGGATCAGTACGTATTTCGGTGTATGTTGTGGTGTCATTGAGTAATTGAGTTATTTTGTTATTGTAATCAGTGGTATTCATTATGACTATTTTATTTCCTTTATCTGATCTTGAAATGGTAATGTGGTTATTGTTACGTAATTTGGACAGAGCTGTATGAAAACGGCGAGGGTAACGGATTTTATATTGGGCAGTTGATTGAAGTTGTAGAAGAATGCCAAAAAGTATATCGGGATTAATTTTTTCATCTTTGTTTCTTGTTTTCCAGTAGTTGAAGTTGTTCAGTAACGGAATCCAGGGTTCATTGTTGTTGATGGCGAAATTTAAACCATAACCTAATAATGTAGATTCAGTGTGGGAAAGGTTGTAGTCGGATAGGTTAACTAGGTTATCTGCATTCGAGTTTTTTGTCCAGTTACTATTCTTGAATAGGTTGTCTAGTTTATTTTTATGATGAATATCTCGGAGTTTAGTTTTCTTATCAGTTATTTTGTGAGCGTAATCAATTAATTCGGTGAATAGGTTAAGGTCTAATTGTTGATTGTAAAAAATCTGTTGGAAGTTTTTGAAGTTATGGTAATTTATACGGTATTTGGTTTTGATTTCTTCTTTTATTCCTTTTATTTGATTTTTGAGTATGTCTTGATAGATGGTTGGAAATGGGGCGTGCTTGTCGACGTAGATGAATGCAGGGATGTAGCTTTTAGGTATGACACAGTCCGATAGGCAGGATGTGAGAAACTTCAAATTATTTTTTGTAAGGTTTGCCGTTGTAAGAGAGTCGGCGTACTTGTAAAAAGCCTTCTTTATTGGGTAATTGTTTGATAGAAATTCTTTTGCCTCATGGAAATTATCGGGGGGCATATTTATTGATAATTAATCTGCAATTGACGCAGGTCTATATTTAAAGATATTGTTTATCCCCTGGAGGCGACACAAATTAAATGATTTATCAAGATATAATACTTTTATTTATACACTAGCACTGTTATATATGAATACAGAGATATATTTTTCCAATTAATAAGCTTGAATTTTTAGTTGTAAGAGTTCGAGCTTTCGTTCCCGTGGCGGGCAACATCGTCAGGAACTGGTGAGCGGAATGAAATATTGCTGTGATTACAACTCTGTATTCTGGCAACCTGGTGTAAAATTAGGAGGAACAGAGTAATTATTTAGATGAGTTGGAGGTAATTTTTGAGTTTGTAAGATTTGTTTAAATATGAATTAGTAATGTCGTCTATGTATGGAACTCCAGCTAAAGTATTATAATTTTGGGTGTTTTTTATCAAAAAGGACTCAATGGTTTTTCGTATTGTGGTGTTTTGTATGGGAATTATGAGTTTAGAGGATGTGATGTTGATTAAGTGATTTTGTTTTCTCCTATGTATCGTTAATGAGGAAGAAAGTGTATCATCATTTAAATCTTGTTTATGTTGAGTGGTACGTAATGCAAAATTGTTAGTCTCACCAAAATAGTGTTTATTGCAATTGAGGCATGGAATTTTGTAAATACCGGAATTTTGAACGGGATATAAATCTTTAAGTTTAAGTGCGTGTTTGAGAGTTATGAGGTTAGATTTAGTAGTTTGTATGGAATTAGGTATATATTTTTTAAGTAATTGTGTGTTTACGTTGGGTATGGGTAATATATTTATGTAACTTTTTAAATTTGTATTTGGATTTAGATGTTTGTTTTTGGCAAGCTTGAATGCTTTGTAAATTATAGGTTGAGGGTAATTTAGTTTTTTGAACGTATTAATGATTTTGTTTTTTTCTGTTTCTAAGTATATGGTGTCGCATATTCTGAGAGCTCTTAAAAATAAATTGGAAAGGGTGGCAATTTTGGTGGATGTTTCGTGATCTGAGTACCAATGTATGTATGAATCTGAAGCTGTTGGTTTTCTATGTATTTGGTAAGTGGGAAAGTTGTTTTGGGACCAGGATATGAGAATGTCAAGAAATGAAATTATGTTATTGTTAGAAATTTCGATAGTGAACTTGATATCATTATGTATATTGTTAATAAAATTTAAAATATGATTTGTATTATTTTCTTTCGGTATTAAGGCAAAAACGTCGTCTACGTATCTGAACCATGTGATTGAATCGAAAAGGGGGTTGGGGAAAATGATGTATTGTTCTATTAGCTCCATGTATATGTTACTTAATGTGGGGGAGAGGGGGGATCCCATGCTAAGACCTTTTATCTGTTTATAATATTTATTTTGTGATTTGAAATAAGCATGTTCTAAAATTAATAATATAAGAGACTTGATGATGGGAAATGGTAATGTGAAAGATATATTATGTGTAGTAACATGGTTTTCTAGGAGTTGTATTGTGTCATTTATGGGGACATTGGTGAATAGGGAAATGGCATCAAAACTGACGATGTTGTAGTTGGAAAAAATTATGGAGTTTGTTTTTTGAATGAAATGTTGAGAGTTTTTAATATGTGAGGTGGAAATATGTCCTATGAGGGAGTTAAGTTCTTTGGAGAGCCATTTTGCTAATTTGTAGGTGATGCAATTTATATTAGATATGATGGGGCGAAGTGGGAGGTTTTCTTTATGAATTTTCGGGATAGCGTAAAATTTAGACAAAGTGGGAAGATATGATTTAAACAAGGTCTCGAGTTCTGTGTTGTTGGGTAGGATTTTTGTGAGGGATTTGTTGAAAGACGCCTGTGAATTTTTTAAGGGATCAGTACGTATTTCGGTGTATGTTGTGGTGTCATTGAGTAATTGAGTTATTTTGTTATTGTAATCGGTGGTATTCATTATGACTATTTTATTTCCTTTATCTGATCTTGAAATGGTAATGTGGTTATTGTTACGTAATTTGGACAGAGCTGTATGAAAACGGCGAGGGTAACGGATTTTATATTGGGCAGTTGATTGAAGTTGTAGAAGAATGCCAAAAAGTATATCGGGATTAATTTTTTCATCTTTGTTTCTTGTTTTCCAGTAGTTGAAGTTGTTCAGTAACGGAATCCAGGGTTCATTGTTGTTGATGGCGAAATTTAAACCATAACCTAATAATGTAGATTCAGTGTGGGAAAGGTTTAAATGATGATACACTTTCTTCCTCATTAACGATACATAGGAGAAAACAAAATCACTTAATCAACATCACATCCTCTAAACTCATAATTCCCATACAAAACACCACAATACGAAAAACCATTGAGTCCTTTTTGATAAAAAACACCCAAAATTATAATACTTTAGCTGGAGTTCCATACATAGACGACATTACTAATTCATATTTAAACAAATCTTACAAACTCAAAAATTACCTCCAACTCATCTAAATAATTACTCTGTTCCTCCTAATTTTACACCAGGTTGCCAGAATACAGAGTTGTAATCACAGCAATATTTCATTCCGCTCACCAGTTCCTGACGATGTTGCCCGCCACGGGAACGAAAGCTCGAACTCTTACAACTAAAAATTCAAGCTTATTAATTGGAAAAATATATCTCTGTATTCATATATAACAGTGCTAGTGTATAAATAAAAGTATTATATCTTGATAAATCATTTAATTTGTGTCGCCTCCAGGGGATAAACAATATCTTTAAATATAGACCTGCGTCAATTGCAGATTAATTATCAATAAATATGCCCCCCGATAATTTCCATGAGGCAAAAGAATTTCTATCAAACAATTACCCAATAAAGAAGGCTTTTTACAAGTACGCTGATTCTCTTACAACGGCAAACCTTACAAAAAATAATTTGAAGTTTCTCACATCCTGCCTATCGGACTGTGTCATACCTAAAAGCTACATCCCTGCATTCATCTACGTCGACAAGCACGCCCCATTTCCAACCATCTATCAAGACATACTCAAAAATCAAATAAAAGGAATAAAAGAAGAAATCAAAACCAAATACCGTATAAATTACCATAACTTCAAAAACTTCCAACAGATTTTTTACAATCAACAATTAGACCTTAACCTATTCACCGAATTAATTGATTACGCTCACAAAATAACTGATAAGAAAACTAAACTCCGAGATATTCATCATAAAAATAAACTAGACAACCTATTCAAGAATAGTAACTGGACAAAAAACTCGAATGCAGACAACCTAGTTAACCTATCCGACTACAACCTTTCCCACACTGAATCTACATTATTAGGTTATGGTTTAAATTTCGCCATCAACAACAATGAACCCTGGATTCCGTTACTGAACAACTTCAACTACTGGAAAACAAGAAACAAAGATGAAAAAATTAATCCCGATATACTTTTTGGCATTCTTCTACAACTTCAATCAACTGCCCAATATAAAATCCGTTACCCTCGCCGTTTTCATACAGCTCTGTCCAAATTACGTAACAATAACCACATTACCATTTCAAGATCAGATAAAGGAAATAAAATAGTCATAATGAATACCACCGATTACAATAACAAAATAACTCAATTACTCAATGACACCACAACATACACCGAAATACGTACTGATCCCTTAAAAAATTCACAGGCGTCTTTCAACAAATCCCTCACAAAAATCCTACCCAACAACACAGAACTCGAGACCTTGTTTAAATCATATCTTCCCACTTTGTCTAAATTTTACGCTATCCCGAAAATTCATAAAGAAAACCTCCCACTTCGCCCCATCATATCTAATATAAATTGCATCACCTACAAATTAGCAAAATGGCTCTCCAAAGAACTTAACTCCCTCATAGGACATATTTCCACCTCACATATTAAAAACTCTCAACATTTCATTCAAAAAACAAACTCCATAATTTTTTCCAACTACAACATCGTCAGTTTTGATGCCATTTCCCTATTCACCAATGTCCCCATAAATGACACAATACAACTCCTAGAAAACCATGTCACTACACATAATATATCTTTCACATTACCATTTCCCATCATCAAGTCTCTTATATTATTAATTTTAGAACATGCTTATTTCAAATCACAAAATAAATATTATAAACAGATAAAAGGTCTTAGCATGGGATCCCCCCTCTCCCCCACATTAAGTAACATATACATGGAGCTAATAGAACAATACATCATTTTCCCCAACCCCCTTTTCGATTCAGTCATATGGTTCAGATACGTAGACGACGTTTTCGCCTTAATACCAAAAGAAAATAATACAAATCATATTTTAAATTTTATTAACAATATACATAATGATATCAAGTTCACTGTCGAAATTTCCAACAATAACATAATTTCATTTCTTGACATTCTCATATCCTGGTCCCAAAACAACTTTCCCACTTACCAAATACATAGAAAACCAACAGCTTCAGATTCATACATACATTGGTATTCAGATCACGAAACATCCACCAAAATTGCCACCCTTTCCAATTTATTTTTAAGAGCTCTCAGAATATGCGACACCATATACTTAGAAACAGAAAAAAACAAAATCATTAATACGTTCAAAAAACTAAATTACCCTCAACCTATAATTTACAAAGCATTCAAACTCGCCAAAAACAAACATCTAAATCCAAATACAAATTTAAAAAGTTACATTAATATATTACCCATACCCAACGTAAACACACAATTACTTAAAAAATATATACCTAATTCCATACAAACTACTAAATCTAACCTTATAACTCTCAAACACGCACTCAAACCTAAAGATTTATATCCCACTCAAAATTCCGGTATTTATAAAATTCCATGCCTCAATTGCAATAAACACTATTTTGGTGAGACTAACAATTTTGCATTACGTACCACTCAACATAAACAAGATTTAAATGATGATACACTTTCTTCCTCATTAACGATACATAGGAGAAAACAAAATCACTTAATCAACATCCCATCCTCTAAACTCATAATTCCCATACAAAACACCACAATACGAAAAACCATTGAGTCCTTTTTGATAAAAAACACCCAAAATTATAATACTTTAGCTGGAGTTCCATACATAGACGACATTACTAATTCATATTTAAACAAATCTTACAAACTCAAAAATTACCTCCAACTCATCTAAATAATTACTCTGTTCCTCCTAATTTTACACCAGGTTGCCAGAATACAGAGTTGTAATCACAGCAATATTTCATTCCGCTCACCAGTTCCTGACGATGTTGCCCGCCACGGGAACGAAAGCTCGAACTCTTACAACTAAAAATTCAAGCTTATTAATTGGAAAAATATATCTCTGTATTCATATATAACAGTGCTAGTGTATAAATAAAAGTATTATATCTTGATAAATCATTTAATTTGTGTCGCCTCCAGGGGATAAACAATATCTTTAAATATAGACCTGCGTCAATTGCAGATTAATTATCAATATATATATATATATATATATATATATATATATATATATATATATATATATATATATATATATATATATATATATATATATATATATATATTTTAATAGTTTAAATGTATAATTTTTAACAATAATTTATAATTCCCAATATCAACTCGATTACCGTAACACCTTCTTGATAAGTTCGTCATAATCCAAACTTATTCCAACTTAATGTATTATTGTCTAAAGTTAAACAATATTGTTCTATTTTATACGCTCTTACTAATGTTTATACCTTCTTTTTGTTCCAAAACATTATTATCACCTTCAAAAAGTCCATCCTCAAATTAAAGCACAGGACTATTTTCCTTTCATTCCAAAAACACATTTTCTTTATTATTATTCTGAAATGCCGCTAGCGACTTGACAATCTGCTTCATTTCTAACCTTTCAGATGTTTTATGGACCTGTACCTTCACCATTTGACTGTTACTTAGTTCTGAGGTCTCTCAAGACCCTTGAAATAAGAATGCAGAGGCACATGTCCAACT
>JABUQX010031730.1:2500-5000 GCA_015478945.1 Trachelipus rathkii
ATATATACTGTATATATTATACTATATATATAAATAATTAGATTATATATTATATAACTATATATATATATAATATGTATTATATATATATATATATAATATATATATATATATATATTATATATTACTATATTATATATATATATATAAGTTTTACACTGGTTTTAGAATGATAAAAGTTAACCATGCTTCTAAGTTCTAACTTTTAAGGGGAAAAAAAAAAATGCTTTGTTCCTGTTCATAGGTGATGATATAGGCACGGAGAATTGGCTGTGCGCCTATGCTAGTCCGTCTTTTTAAATGCTGCAGCCTTTGCGCCTAAGAATTGATAGTGCGCCATAAGGCGCAACTCGGTGGGGCAACGCCCAGCTCTGATATATATATATAATATTATATATTATAGTATTATATATATCATATATATATAATATATATATTATATTAATATAATTATATATATATGATATATATAAATATATATATATATAATATAGGCACTACCCTTTAATAATGAAGCTACATAAAAAGACATGATATTGAAAATCGCCGAACGCTACGAGTGAAACCCTGCATTGTCACGTGTTAGCTAAAACTTTCAATAGAAAAGAGCGCAGAGCTGCCAAAAGCTGCATTTTATTTTAATTTAATTTTAATTTTAATTTAAGTTTAATTGTGGACAGAGGAGATGACGAAGTCCCCCCGTCACCCGCGTGAGGGCGAGAGACCCTGACTCTTTCCATCTTGGCGATTTAATCTTGGGTCATTGTTTTAGTTAAAACAAAAAAAAAAAAAACTTTGGTAACGTCTACGGCTCTATTGCCTCTGAATAAGCGAAAAATACTTCGATTACATTGTCCGTTCGATATATATCTGGTTAACTTTCCTTTTAAAGGACAAAGTCATAATATAATATTATATATAAAATATATATATATATAATATATAAATATAGATATAATATATATATATATATATATCTATTATATAAACTAAGCTTCTTTCTGACGCTCGATTTCAAATATATATATTATAAATATATAGTATATATATAATATATTATATATAATATATATATAAATATATAATATATATATTATATATAATATATATTAGTGCTTAATATTAGATTAGATCTGAGATTTGGACTTAAACTCGAGGATGCCATAATTTGTCCCTTTTATTAAATTGTCCTTTTATTATATAAAGTTAAGACTTATTATTCGGACATATCTTTAAGCAGTTCTTATTTTAACCTTTATTGGAAATGATTTTGTAAATTTTAGTTTCTAAAACTTGTTGTTTAGCGATATAGTGAATTTATATTTAAATAAAAATTTTAATTTTTATTTCACGAGTCCTAAAAGTAATTGTCGAAAGCGATTTACAATGTGTCTTGAAGGGTGTTTTTTTATAACTCTCGCCTGCCTTTTAATAAAAGTTTAAGATTAATTTATTATTTTACGTTAAAAACCCCTGTTTGTAATGTGGTCAATCATTCTTTGCACTTTAAAGACCCTGAAAGTGGGGTCCATACGAAAATGGTAGAAGGCCCTTGGTCACAGGTAAAAATATACTGTAAGTTAACTTGTTGTATAAATTGTGTATTTTTTGCTAATGTACTCATTTTAAATATTTTATCCGACATATATATATACTTTATATATATTATATTAAATATATATAATATAATAATATATATATATATATATATAATATATATATATATAATATAACTTTATATATTTATCCAAAAATGTATATTTTCATTTATTTTATTTTCAAATGGCTTAAATATATCATAATTCATTAGGTTAGGACGTACGTCTGGCCCAACAAAATACATTAGGTTAGGTGCTACTTGGGGACTGAACAAAATCATTAGTTAGGTAGTACGAGCTAACAAGATCCATTAGGTTAGTTCAACTGGGGGCAAACAAATCCATTAGTTAGGTATTTACGGGGGGCTAACAAGATACATTAGTATTAGTTCCTACTGAAGGGGCTATTAACTTTAGGTTAGATAAAGTTGGTTAGGTAGACCAGATTTTATATATATATTTATATATATATATATATAATAATATAATATATATATATATTATATAATATATATATAATATTAAGTGCACATTCAATTTTCTTTCCGTTGTTGTCGAAATCTTACAAATTTTCCTTCGATCCTTTAATTGAAAAGCAATTTACTTTTATGGTTAAGCTATTATAAATTAATATATATTATATTATATATATATATATCGATATTATATATATATTAATTATATATATATATATTATATATATATATATATATATATATATATATATATATATATATATAAATATATAATATATATATAATATATATATATATATATATATATATTATATATATATATATATATATATACATATATATATATATATATATATATATATATATAAAGTTTACCATAAAATTAAATTTTCTTTGGCATAAAAGGACAGTCGGAAGGTCAAATTT
>JABUQX010031730.1:10000-19272 GCA_015478945.1 Trachelipus rathkii
CATTTGTTAAAAGGATATAATGGATTTCATATTGTTAGACCAAAAAACAAGAGAGGGGGGGAGTCTCTATTTTCATAAAAAATGATATATGTGATAACCCAAAAATAATATTTTCTAAAATTGACGAAACTATTGAAATCCTGGCAGTTCGGATTGAAAACAAATCCTTCAATGTAGTGATAGTGGGATTATACCGACCCCCTAATGCGTCGAGAATTGAATTCATTAACTCACTTGAATATACAATCCAAACATACTTGCATAACACGAAGGTAGTAATTGCTGGTGACTTCAACATTGATGTAGGTAATAATAGCCCTTCGCTAGGCAGCAACGCGCTATCAAATATAATGATGTCAAACGGCCTGATCAACTACATAACGGTGCCTACCCGCCCAAATAACAATGACGACAGAAACCCAACGCTAATTGATCATGTTTGGAGTAACCTAGAAGCTGATATCAAATCTTTTGTAATAAAAACAGATATGACGGATCATTACCCCTGTATTGTAAAATTTTTCATTAATAAAACACGAACACTTACTACCATAAATTATAGGCAGGACGATGAAAATTGCAGACGTACTTTTATAAGTAAGTTAAATGAGGTTGACTTTTCATACATACAGAATGACCAGATTGACATCCATTCAAAACTTACCTGCTTTATAAACTCTTTAAATACATGTTATAATGATTCATTTCCTTTAAAAACCAAAACATTAGGATCAAAGAGGATTAAAAATCCATGGATAACATCAGGTATAAGAAACTCAATAAGTCAAAAACATAAACTCTACAGAAATTATAAAGGAGGTATCATACCATTTCAATTATATAATAAGTATGACAAACAATTGAAAATTGTTTTGAAGAAAGCAAAAAAGAAATATTACAATAGTAAATTTAAAAATGTATATGAAGACCCAAAATCAACTTGGGGATTAATTAATGATCTAGTCAACAAAAGTAATTCAAAAAAAAGCAAAATAAATGAAATAAACAAAAACGGAGAAATATTAAAACAACAAAAAGAAATTGCCGATGAACTTAACAATTACTTCGTAAATAATGGCAAAGTAAATGTATCAAACATGCCACTTAGGCATACCTCATTTGAAACCTATTTGGCAGACTACGGTTCTCTCTTTTCATTTGAAAATGTTACGGTCTCAGAAGTCAAAGCGATCATTACTGAACTACAAAATAAGAAATGTGATACTCATACCATTCCCAATCACATTTACAAAATCATAGCTGACATAATTGCCTCACCCCTAAAAGATCTCTTTAACATCTCATTTAACAAGGGAATTTTCCCAGAAATCTTAAAAGTCTCACGTGTCACACCTGCACATAAAAAGGGTGATAAAACTGATCCTAAAAACTATAGACCGATTTCAATTACACATACCATTAGCAAAATACTCGAAAAACTAGTATTAAATCGAATAATAAATTATCTTAATACGAATAATATTATCAACGACTTTCAATTTGGTTTTAGAAAGAACAGATCAACAACTGAAGCCCTTGTTTGTTTGACAGAAAAAATATATGAAAATATAGAAAATAAAAATTCAACTGCACTTATATTATTGGATCTTACAAAAGCTTTTGATACAATAGATCATGATATACTACTTAACAAAATGAATAAGATGGGAATAAAGGGAAACACACTACAATGGTTTAAAACATATCTTAGTGGAAGATCTCAGTATGTGAAAATAGGTGAAACATGCTCTGAACCACTACAAACAACTTGCGGTGTTCCACAAGGATCTATTCTTGGCCCATTATTATTTACATTGTATACCAATGATGTATTTAATTCACACGACTCTTTCATGGTTTCATTTGCTGATGATATTTCAATATTAATAAAGGATAAAAATCCGGCTACACTATCACTAAAAGCAGCAGACGTCTTAAATAAGATCACAACATGGATAGATTCTAATAAACTTTCACTAAACTTGCAAAAAACGTCATACATCATAATTAGCAACAAAACTATAGCTGATAATTTCAACATAAAAATTAAAGGAGTTGACTTGAAAAGAGTCACAAATGCTAAAATACTTGGGGTAACGTTAGATGAAAAAATGACATTCAAAGAACATATCAACCAGCTAGTGAGTAAACTAGCGAAATATATGTATATACTAGTCAAATTGAAAAAAATTCATTCCTTTATATTATTGAAGAAAGCTATACTATGCACATATACACCCACATCTATTATATTGTCTTCCAGTCTATGGTATAGCTAGCAAATCAGCTATTAATTCGGTTATTTTGATGCAAAAACGCTTCATCCGACTGTTAAGTCCAACTAAAAACTTCTATGAGCATACAGCACCTTTATTTAAAAAACTTAAAATATTACAATTTGAAGACCTATTGAAGTTATCTCTATTAAAGGAACAGCACAAGATACTACAAAATAAGGCATGTAACTTCCTAATATCTAACTTTCATAATAACCAAATTCAAAGAGATATAAATCTAAGAAATAGTGATCACGTAAATCCTCCTTTCTATAGGTTAGAAAAAGCTAGACAAGCAGTTAGCTATAAATGTGCTAAAGTCTATAACGATTTACCTCGAGAACTAAAAAATGAAAATTCTCTTATATCATTTACAAGTAAACTCAAAAAAAGCTATATAAATAAGTACTAATACTATTACTATATTGCCATTTACAAGTAAACTCAAAACAGCTGCATAAATAAGTACTAATAATATTACTATTTTATTATTATTATTATTATTATTATCATTATTATTATTAATATTATTATTATTATTATTATTATTATTATTATTATTATTATTCTTTTTTTTATTATTATTATGATTATTATTATTATTATTATTATTATTATTATTAATTATTATTATTATGATTATTATTATGATTATGATTATTTATATTATTTATATATTATTATTATATTATTATATATTATTATTATTATTGTTATATTATTATTATTATTATTATTATTAATTATTATTATTATTATTATGTTTATTATTATTATTATATTATATTTTATTATTATTTATTATTATTATTATTATATTATTATTATTATTATATTTATTATTATTTAATTTTTATTATTATTATATTAATTATTATTATTATTATTATTATTATATTATTATTATTATTATTATTATTATTATTATTATTAATTATATACAATTATTTATTATAATTATTATATTATTATTACTATTATTATTATTATTATTATTTTATTATTATTTTATTATTATTATTATTTCTATATTTAATATTTTTCTTGTTGTAATTGTTATCATTATTATTTTTATTACTATTATTGATATTTTTATTGTTATTATTTTATTCTAGATGAACTCATAAAAGATATGTCGGCTTCTCAATTACTTGTTCATGTTATTATTATTATTTTGATTATTATGATTATTATTATTATTATTATTAATTATTATATTATTATTATTATTATATTATTATTATATTATTATTATTATATTATTATATTATTATTATTATTATTATTGTCTTATTTACTATTATTATTATAATTATTTATTATAATTATTTTATTATTATTATTATTATTATTATTATTATTATTCATTATTATTATTAGTTCTATCTTTAATTAGGTTTGTAAGAATTATAAATATTATATTGGTGGAAGAAGGAAGGTTTTACCAACTCAATTAATCCACTGTATAAAGGATTTTAAGATTTTAAATAAGTATAAGTACCAATGAATAAGTATGGACTGCCAACACAAACAATCCAATAACTAATTCACAGAAACAAAGAATAAATAAGAAAGTGATATATACCACAATTATTGATTATTTATTCTTAAAATTTCAGATTCGAGAGTGGAAACGAAAGTAGTTTCCAAATATTGTTCATGTATGAAGTTAAGGTAAGTATTAGGAAATCGGAGGCTAGATTAACAATATAATGACTTAGCTTTGAATTATTAATTATAATTATTATTATTATTATATTATTAATAATTATTATTATTATTAGTATTATTGTTATTATATTATTAGATTATTATTATTATTCATTATTATATTATTATTAATATTATTATTATATTATTATTATTATTATTATTATTATTATTATATTATTATTATTATATTATTATTATTATTATTATATATTATTATTATTCATATTATTATATATTATTATATTATTATTATTATTATATTATTACTATTATTATAATTATTATATTATTATTATATTATTATTATTAATTATTATTATTATAGGTTATGTTTATTATTATCTTTTTAATACATATGTTATTTAATTATATTCGGGTCTCAAAGACACGACACTGGTGTTGACAATTTAGTAGACCCCTTTCAGTACTAGGAAATTATTTTTTATTATAATTAATTCTATAATGTAGTTGTAAAATATTGTACTAATGTACAACTGTAAATTTTCTTATCTAAATAAAGTTTTAAAAAAAATTGAAATTGAAAATTATTATTTATTGATTATTATTTATTATTATTAATTATTATTATTATTATTATTATTATTATTATTATTATTATTATTATTATTATTATTATTATTTATTTTATTATTATTATTATATTATTATATTATTATTATTATTTATTATACGAAGAATCGGATTCTGAGTCGAAAAACGATTCCTGTGAGGAGTCGTTTTTTACGCACTGCGACTCCGGCTCCGGCTCCGACTCCGACTCCGGCTCCTGTTCAGCCTTCGAACGCCAGCCATCTTTTCGACTTCGACTCCGACTCCGTTTCTCTTATTTAAACTATATTTATCATTAAACCAACTTAAGTTGCTTTCTTCTTCTTCTTCTTCTTCTTCTTCTCTCTTCTTCTTTCTTCTTCTTCTTTTCTTCTTCTTCTTCTTCTTATTATATTATTATATTATTATTATTATTATTATTATTTGATTATTATATTGATTATTATTATAGTATTATTATTATTATTATTTATTATTATTATTATTATTATTATTTTATTTTATTACTTTATTATCTTATTATTATTATTATTATTATTATTATTATTATTATTATTATTATTATTATTATTATTATTATTATTATTATTATTATTATTATTATTATTATTATCATTAAAATGATTTTTTAGGCTCGGCCCGCGCTCCGCTCCGGCTCAGCCTATGGCCTCGATATATTATCGACATCGGATTAGAGTTTATCATATAGGTTAAAGTTTTGAGGGGTTAGATGCGTGACCGTAAAACCTCGTCGTAAGACGAGAGTTAATTCCCCGTGGGTCCCCCCGAAGGGGACCCCCCCCCTTAAAAAAATCGAAGTGTTCCTAGAAGGCTGAAATTTGGGAGAGGATTCAGAGTGTAATTCTAGAAAGAGTTGATACTGGAATCTGAGGAGTGGCTCCGCCACCGGTGCTGGCTCCGGTGCGGTGCCAAGTTAATAAACATTCGTATAACAACAGTGTTGGTGTCTTTATATATGTTATTGGGTCTGTAGATTTCGAAAATAATAGTTTCAGAACCATTAAGAAAAATAAAATTAAAAAATAAATAAATAAATAAACAAATAAATAAATAAATAAATAAAATTTCTTATTCTTTTTTGCTTATAACGTTACAAAATTAACGTTGTTTACATACCCCTAAAGCAGTAAATCAGTAAATCAAACCACCCAACCTACACCCCTGTCAAACCATGATCTATTGATCTATTGGATCTATTGATTCAGTCATATTTTTCTAGTAAAAATTGTAATGTTTTACATACCCTAAAGCAGTAAATCAGTAAATCAAACCACCATCCTGCCACCCTCCTGTCCATCCTTGATATATTGATCTATTTATCTATTGATCTGTTGTTTCATGTCACATTTCGAGTATCACTTTGGATAAATATAACATAAAGTCAAGTTCTTTATACAAAGATCAATCAATATATGTTGACGTAACAAAGTTTCCATATTAATAAAGCTAACATAGCATCACCTGAACTAAGAACATTGCCCACAACGACCAAAGCACTAACACATCTTTAAATAGCGAATAAAATGTAAGTTAAACAAAGTTCCACACTAACAATCTAGTAAAGTAGTTAACTAACATAGCATACAAAGACGTAACTTATTCACACCTTGTCAAGCATATCTCTAACATAACAATGTTAATTTATATTAACATGGTAATATTTAACTAAAATTTATCACAACATTGGTTAATTATCGTACTGATCAACGAATATACTCTAACGTAATAAAGTTTCCACATCAATAAAGCTAACATAGCGTAGCATGAACTAAGAAAATTATGTACAAAGACAAACCTAACACAACTTACACACGAATAAACTGTTAACATTAACAAAGTTCTTCACTTAACACCAGTAAAGTAACTAACATTGCATGCAAAACGTAACCTATTCATATTTTTTCAAGCATATCTCTAACATATTATCGTTAATCTTACACGGACACAGTAACATTTAGCAAAAATGTTTCATAACCTTATCGATTATCAACAGGGACCAAAACGAATATATGCTAACGTATCAAAGTTTTCATATTAATAAAACTTACTTAGCATCATCTGAACTATGAATATAATACACAACGACAAACCTGACATCTCTTAAACATGAATAAACTGTTAACGCTAACAAAGTTCCACCCTTAACAACAGTAAAGTAACTAACATAGCATACAAAGACGTAACCTATTCACACTTTGTCAAGCATATCTCTAACATACCAATGCTAATTTATATTAACATATTAATATTTTAAATAAAATTTATTCACAACATTGATAAATTATTTCATACCTGATCAACAACTTATACTCTAACGTAATAAAGTTTCCACATCAATGTAAAGCTAACATAGCCGTAACAATGAACTAAGGAAAATAATGCCTACAACGACAAACCTCCTAACACAGACTGACACACGAATAAAAACTATTAACATTAACAAAGTTCCACACCTAATACCAGTAAAGTAACTAACACTGCATGCAAAACGTAACCTATTCATACTTTTTTCAAGCATATCTCTAACATATTAACGTTAATTCTTACAAACGACCCACAGTAACCATTTAGCAAAAAATTGTATCATAACTATTGTCCGATTATCATACAGTACCAAACGACTATAATGCTACACGTAACAAAGTTTTTTACATTATCATAGTAAATATTTAAAAAAATTTATCATAACCTTACCTAAATACATAATCCCCAGCAAATAAGCAAGCATAAACAAAGTTTTAGACCAAAACATAACATTAAAAAAAATATCATAAGTTTATATCCAAACATATAAAAATAAGTTCTTGAATAAAAATCATAGTAAAGTGTAATAGTTTACCGAATGTAAAGCAGTAAATCAGTAAAATCAAACAATCATCCCCTCCCCGCCCCTCCCTACCCATCCCGTCCATGACTTGTGATCTTCTATCTAACTGCATTCAAGTCACATATCGGACTACCATTTTCGGCCAAAACATAGACAAAATAAAGTCTTTATATACTAACCAACGAATAGATGCTAACGTAACATTGTTTTCAAATTATTAAAGCTAACATAGCATTACCAGAACTAAGAATATAATGTACAATGACAAAACCTAACACACCTTACGCACGAATAAAAACTGACTACATTAACAAATGCCATAACTTAACAACAATAAAGTACCTAACACATCGTACAAACGTAAACTATTCTCACTTTTCAAGCATATCTCTAACATATCAATGTTAATTTTACATAACACTATTGATTTCGTCGCATTTCGAGTATCATTTCGGATAAACATAGCACAAAAATGAGTTCTTTATACACTAACCAGCGAATATATGCTAACATACAATGTTTTCACTTAATAAAGCTAACATAGCATCTTATGAACTAAGAAAATAATGTACAACAACAAACGTAACACAACTTACGCACTAATAAACAGTTAACATTAACAAAGTTCCACACAAAGTTCCACAATTGGAAGTTTTGAAGAAGAAATTTTTCGAATTTTTCTGATGATTTTTACTTTCTTTATTATATAATTTTGTAAGCGGTTTTATAATTAAATTTTCAAATGAATAGTGTGGTGATCACAGTTAATTAAAGTTACTAATGCTACAAATTTCTTCATCAAAAGTTTTCCAAGTTGAACATAGGTTGTATGCTCTGTTAACTAAAATTTTTACGATAGGTTGTTTGTAAATAGTCGGTGAATAGGGTCCATAGTTCATATACAGACCATTATCAGTGGGTTTGACATGTATGCCTGTAGATAATGAGCCGTCAGAATTAACATTGATTTTGATATCTAAAAAAACAAGTTAGCATATTAACCTAAGTTCGTATGTAATTTTAAGCATGACAACTCTTGAAATCTATTGATGAACTGATGTATATGATCTATGTTTCTAAAAATAGTGAGGGTGTCGTCGACATACATTATGTAAAATACGGGGTTAAAGTGGTTTGTTTCACGAAGGATTTTGTTTTCCCAGATTGGACATATAGATGTCAGCAAATGTAGGTCCAAGTGGTGAGCCTATCGTACACTCATTCAAGTTTGTAATAATATGTTTCTTGAATTTTAACGTGTTTGAGTACAAACCAATATTAATTGAAAGGTTCTCATTATTTGTTCTGATATAATCCTGGCCACTGGGTACGGTTATTTGAGGATACACTTCGTTAATTATTATGTCAATCGTTTTAAGTTTGATAATTTACATGATGGTTCATTATTTGATTTAACTATGAAAGATATTATATATATGATTGGGTGGAGAGAGTGCGTGTGTGTCAATATTGTCTATATTGAACCGTTCGCACATATATTTTACAGAGTCTCAAAGTGAATTTTCTGAGTTTTTGTGTATTTTAGGCAATTTCCCATTATAAATAATATATATATTAGTGAGGTAGTTATATATATAGTATATATATATTATATTATATAGGTATATAATATATATATAATTATATTATATATATATATATTATATTATATAATATATAATAATATATATATATATATATATATATATAATATATATATATATATACTAAAATTAGAAAAATCCATTTCTTTTAATTTTGTCAGAAATTCTTTTGTTTTTTATTTCATAAGCGATTCTGTTAGTGCTATTATTATTATTATTATTATTATATTATATTATTATTATTATTATTTATATCTCTCT
>JABUQX010031731.1:2500-17500 GCA_015478945.1 Trachelipus rathkii
AGATGTTCTAGAGAAATTAAAATTTTTTTGATGACCTGACCTGACTAACCTGAACATATGCAATTTTAATTTTTTAATTTTAATTTTAACTGTTAATTTTTTATTTTTAATTTTTTATTTTTGGGGCATCATTTTTAGTTTCCCCTAAAGTATTGAAAAGATATAAAGAAAACGTTTATTTTTTATGGGTATATGTTTTAAATTAAGTTTTGAAACGTACGATTATAATATTTTTTGGAGTTTTTTTTTTTATACAGGGGGCACCTAATCTAAACTGCCATATATATATATATATCTATATATATTATATATATATATAATATATATATTATATATATAGATATTATATATAATATATATATAGTATATATATATAATATATAATCTATAACAACTCCCGGGTGGGTGACTTGGACCACTTTTAGGTATAACTTCGTCTCCCCACTTCCCCTAATATTTTTGGATTTTTTTTCTGAAAATCAAGGACCTATAGTAGGTTCCATCAACAAGCACACAAAAAATAATAATGTAATTCTAAAAATCATAGTTTTATTAGAAGTTTAAAATAAAATCATTTATTCTCATTTGAGGGGGATGCGACCACATTGTGGGCGTGAAATTGGGTCATTTTTTAAATTCTTCCTTTTATGTATAATTCAATCTTTTTATATTTAATTTGTTTACTTAATAATAAAATTGTTTATTAATATTTAAATTTAGTAATAATAATTAAAAATTTTATAAGATAAATAAAATGAAAATACAATTGTGGTGCCCAATCAAACGCCATTCGTGGACACAATTTTGACACTTTTTTGAAATCATATTTTCATTATAATTTCATTTTATTGATATTTTACTTTTTACTTAATATAATAACTGTTTATCATATATTAAAATTAGCTATACTTAATAAAAATGTCAATAATAAGTAGGCTACATTAAATAAGAATAACAATGGTGCCAATTCACCCCATCATCATTTTTATTGGGGTGAATCGGGTAATTGGCCCACGATTTTAACCACTATGCAACGTTTGGAACAAAATTTAGTTTGCCAGTTTAAGGCTACATTCTCAACTGTATACACTGAAAAATATATATAATTAAAATCTGTCATAACTTTTCATTTAAAACAAAGTTAAAAAAAAACTCTCATTTTTCAAAAGTGAAATTCTATTTAAGGACATTTATACACTAAATTTATTATATTTTTTAAAAATATAAAAACTCTCTAGAATTAAAGATATTCTGAATAAAACTTGTAGTACTACACTACTAAAAAAAAATAAATTCTTTTTTTTTTATTTATGTCACCGTTCTTTCCGCCCGACCTATATAACAACTGCCGGATATCGGTATCCGGCTTATCCGGCTAATTCACTATCTGATATCCGGCCGGATATCCGGTTTTAACTTCCAGCCGGATATCCGCTATCCGGCTAATTCACTACCGGCCCATATATATATATGATATATTATATATATATATATATATTTATATATATATATATATAATATATATATAGTATATTATATATATATATATATATATATTTCTATATATAATATATTATATATTATATATATATATATATAATCTATATATTATATATATTATATATATATATAGTATATATATATTATATATATAATTTATATATATATATAATATATATAACTATATATATATATATATTATATATATTATATATATATAATATATATATATTATATTATTATATATATATATATATATATATATATATATATATAATATTATAATATATATATACTATATATATATATATAATATATATATTATTATATATTAATATATATATATATATATAAATATATAATAATAATATATATTATAATATATTATTATATATATATATATATATATATATATATATATACATAATATATATATATATAAAATAGTATATTATATTATTATTAATATATATATATAAATATATATATTATATATATAATATATATATATAATATATATATATATATATATATATTACTATATAATATATTATATAGTATATAATTTATATATATATATTATATATATATATAAGTGTTTGTTTATACTATACGTGTTCTTAAATTAAAAACGTGAATAACACAAATTTATTTAAGTATAAGACATTCCCAATAAATTAATTAGAGTAAGTATAGACTCTTACTTCAATGTTTAGGCCAATAGGATGTTGCCCGCTCACAAAAGGTTCCGGAAAATGGGAACCCTCCGCTCTGTAAATACAAGTAATACGCAATTAGTTTGGTATTAACTTTAACTGAATTATTTAACGATATACCTTGATATATGTTTGTTACCTCTCAATATTAAATTTATTTACGAACCTCTTAGTAATATGTTAAGACGATAATTATTATTCATATCCGTATTATCATTATTATTTATCTATTTTCATTTCACGAACCTTTGGTATGCGTAAAATGAGAGTAAATTGTGCTCCTAACTTAACTTGAAACGGGGCAAATACACACATGTTTCATTAAACTGTTTTTGATTGTGATGGGACTGCACAATCCATATTATGAAGTGAAAGTCCACACTTTATGGAACTCCTGTATATTATATATATATATATATATATAATATATATATATATATATACTATAAGATATAAATATATATATATAAATATATACTATATATATAATATATATGGCTTTCCTCATATATATATATATATATATTATAGAGTAATTCAGGAGTTTAACATCTGAAGGGCATTGCCCTATTCTAGAAGAGGAACTGCCACTAGTAGTTGCTACCTATGAATCCAGACGAGGAATTGAACGCAATAGTTCACTAGCCTTGCGATTCACTCGCTGTCTACTGATTGCACAATTTATTATTATTATTATTATTATTATTATTATTATTAATTTATTATTATTAATATTATTAATTATTCATTATTATTATTAATTATTATTATTATTATTATATTATAATATATATATAATATATCTATTATATAATATATTATTATAGTAATATATATATAGTATATAGTATATATTATATATATGTGTGTGTGTGTGATGCAGCAGATGTGTGTTTGGTGTGTGTTAACCATGAACCTTTATCCCATGAATTAGGGGACTCATTACCTACTCGCAAGGCTCTTGGCAGGTAAATTGTTAATATACTATACTATATATATATATATATATAGTATATATATTATATATTATACATATATATATATATAATATATGTATATTATATATATATATTCTAATATATATATATATATATATATATATATAATATATATATATATAGGCAAAAGTTGCTAAGTTGTGGCTTCTTCTTTTCTTTTGAGTAGCACGTCTCTGTGACAAGATAATGATGGAAATCCAATTTTAAAAACGATGCGTATTTTCTTCATACATAAAAAGCAATAAAGTCAATAAAAGTTCCCGTCTGTTCAGATGTATCCTTTTTCTTCATAAGTTGAAATGAGACAGTCACGGCCTTTCTTGATATTACTCACTTGCTGAATTCTTTCTTTTTCGGAATTCTTTAACGAATCGAGATTCGAGTGGCGGCTTTTCTGATTTTAACTCCCCTGCTAAAGCTGCGTTATTCTTTGTTTTGGAGTTTGGAGAGGGGTTCTGAAGAGTATCACTTAAGTGAGTCTTCTATTTCTTCTGATTTTTCTGACTGATATCTCATCGAGATCTTGGTTTTATAATACAAAATTCGTCGAACTTATGTAAAAATTTTGCTTACTGCAATTTTTACATAAGTCAACATAAATATAAATTCAAATTTCTGTTAATAGTTACAATTGAGGCGCTATACATAACTTCCCACGCTAAACACTGAGTGATATAGTTATATATATTTATATAAGATATAAAGCAATCATCATTTCAATGTATGTCATATTTGGGACATTTCGAAATGCGCACAACATACAAAACCTTTCATAAATATATAAAGAAAAATAATACATACAGTGAAAAGTACATTCACAATGCAAGCATATATGGTATACTTCGCAGACATTAAGCATCACATTACAAACATATAAAAACTACAAAATTAAAGAATATTATCATCAATTAGAAAGGCACATTCCAGACGTACCTTAGCAAATTTGTTATGTCCGTTAGACATAGCTTCACATACAAATCATTTGAATGCAGGATATCAATCACATTGTATTATTATAAACTATAATTACAAGATATTCGCACCACAAGTTGGTATAAGAATGTCACTTGTGAGGAATCGTGAAACTTTGACATTGGTTGAGAAGATCTCAAGTCCATTTTGTGAATATCTTGATCCATATAGGCCAAAATTGAGCGTCTTCATTTTCGAAGAGAAGCTCTCGACCTTGATTGAGCCAATAACTTATGGACAATCTATGAAAAAAAGAACTTCGTGCAATTCTGGTTTGGTATGTATTTAATGTTCTATAAAGAGCTCACACTCCACCACATGGTCGTCTATCACCCCATGGAGTATATTTTGAACAAAATGAAATTGATAACGTACAAGGGGGACCTGAGAAATTGAAGGTATACAGTTTCAGTTTTCTTATTTTTTTTTTTTTTTCTTTTTTTTTTTTTTTTTGTTAATTTTCTTCATTTGTAACACATGGGAGATGGTCCTGAAATATTCAGAATTTCCCAAAAGAAGAGCCGAAGGTTCGTAGTGGAATCAAATGAGTATCAGACCATAAATCCAAAATTAATTGAGAATGATGACAAAGAAGTCCGTATTCGATAATGTTTGCTTGGCGATCGTTTGCAGAATCATCTTTTTGTGAAGTGTCTCTGATTTGCAGAATTTCTAGTATTATTGTTTGTTTTCTTCTTTCTTCACTTTCGTTGTTTTCCCTTTCGAGTTTCATCCAGAAGGCGCTACTTGAAGTTCCTGGCTGTTTTTCTCCGGTTTAACCAATTATAATAGGGCAAAGTCTTGCTAAGTCTTGTGACTATCTTTTGATGAGCAGTCCCTCTATAGAGATAATGATGGGAATTTAAAAAAATCCAATATTTTAAAAGATGTTATTTATCTAACCATATAATAAGTAATAAAAGGTTTGCCCGTTCTGTTGAGATACTCTTTTCTTCATAAGCTGAATGAGCAGATCAACGGCCGATTTCCTTGAATTTAACTCACCTTGCCGAAATCTCTTTCTTTTCGGTAATTTTTTAACGATCGAGATTCGGAGTACGGCTTTTATTCCTCGAATTTTAACTTCCCCTGCCTGAAAGCTAGCGTTTTCTATATTTCTTGAAGTAGGAGGAGAGGAGTTCTGAGAGAGTATCTTTAAGTGAGTCTTTCTATTCTTCTTGATGTCTTTTTCTGACTGAGTACTCATCGAGATTGGGCTTAAGTATACAAAATTCGTCGAACTTATGTAAAATTTTGCTTAACTCAACTTTGACATAAGTTCAAAACATAAATAATATAATTTAAAATTGCTGTGATTTAGCATATGAATTTTTAAGCTATACTAGTACATAATTGGATAATTATACTAATAAATATAATATATATATTATATATATATATATTATACAATATATATATTATATATTAATATATATATATATACTATATATATATATATATATATATATATATATATAGTATATATATATATATATATGTAAATACTTTAATACATATATAATATATATATTTATATATATATATATATATATATATATATATATATATATATATATATATCGATCTGCAACAATATATAACGCAACTTGAATAATTGCTAACCATAACAGAATGACGGTCTTGCAACAAAATACCATTATAACACTACTCACACAGGACAGAAGAAAAACAGCAATAAAAATAACAAATGAATGTAGACTTCCCCTTAACAAAAACTACAATCCAAAAACTGACATTTTTACTCCACATACATTGAAAACATCGCCTCAAGGTCCACACATAAATTCAATGTAGTAAAGACCATGTCTGGCACTGATTTCGACCAACAAAAGAAACTCTTGCATCAAGAGCCACACGCAAGTTCAATGCTTTAAAGTCCTTAACTGGTACCGACTTCGGATAACTGAAAGAAACTTTCGCAATAATCTACAGACAATATATCCGTTCCCTTCTAAACTACGCAGACCTGCATGGGATCCATTACTTTCAAAACAAACTTTATTAAACTAGAAACTGTACAAAATAAGGCACTTAGAGTAATAACAGGCTGCCTTCCCACCACATTTATATCTGTCTCTTCCAAACCGAAGTGAACAATAACTTCCATAAAGAACACTTAGAGATTATATATATAATAATTATAGTATAGTATCTATCTATTGACTATATATATATACTATATATATATATATTATATATATTATACTATATATAAGTCCATTAATCTAAAAATAATATCCCCACTATATTATATATATATATATATATTAACTATAGAGATATACTACTATATATATATATATATACTATATATATATATATATATATGAAAATGTGTTGCCTCAAGGTTTTATCTCTAAAATTGTAAAAAAGGAAAATAATTTCACAGCAATTTTAACAAGTCGTGAGGAAACTCACCCGAAACTTGTTCGCCAAATGCTGAAAATAACGCTTATGATTGATTATCGCTCCATTTTCAAGCGTGTTTTTGTATGCTTACTTGTAAAAAGCCGCGCGAAACACAGCACAACACTACAACGTCCTCCCCTGTGGGAATCGCATTTCACTACCAACCCATACACACACCAATCCACAACATATTATTATTTATTGTAGTTAGTATATTGCTTTCTATTATTATATCAAATACAGTTATATATACTATACCCTATATATATATACTATATGATATCCAATTATATATAGAGTATAATATATATATATATATATATATTATATATATTCCCTAATCATAAAACTATATATTATATATATTATATTATATACTATGGTGCGTCATCAGAACTATCTGCCTGTTCTGGTGCCTTTCTTTCTTCATTAATTTGCGCAACCTAAACGGCCTTTTTTCTAATTTCCACTTTGTCGAAAACACCTCTCTTTTTCTAGACCTAATTTCTTGATCTTAACTAAAACACAGCTACTTGAGTGCTTTAATAGCAAACTGTACTCAACAAAGAGTAGTGAAAGTCCACTTTGCTCGTCGAATAGTATCCCAGCAAAGATTCCGAGCTGTATGAAAATTAGCGCGAGTGATAGGAGAACGAGAAATTTTCAACTCTCGATACGACTCCTCTAGCCTGAATCGGCGATAGCACAACATGACGCAACATGGATCTTTCGAGCGCAGAAATGATTTAGACGAAGAAGCAATGAATTTGCTCATCCCATCAGTGATTACAAGCTCCTACCTTATCAGCAGAAACTGAACTTCTTCAGTGTCAAAGCAATCATTCCTGGGGTAGTTACCGTAGAAGCGTAAGAAAGCCTCCCAATCAGTCCGATTTAGGTACGAGAAAATACAACCTAGGTCAGGATGGAGCTGTTGCAAAGAAAACATGAAAATTAATGGAATAGATATATAGATTGCAGTTTATATAGAGAGGAACTAGTGGTGAAGCATAGGTCAAGCAAGGGTGTTCAAGAATTGGTTGGGACGATCCGGAATATGTTTGGGTTCCTTAATCAGTTGCACCAGGTCGTTTAAAATGGTAAATGTTTCGGCCTCTTCCTTTCCTGTATCAGTATGAGAGTACCCAACCATTATATATATATTTATTATCCCACTATCATATACTTTATTTATGTTGTATATATAGTATATATCCACACCTATTATATATATATACTATTTTAGGAAATACCTTAATGGGGTATATATATATATTATAGTGTTGTTTATAACGGACCATACGCGTCACTGGGTGTGGGGGGCAGAGGGGAGGGGCCTCAATCAAGGATAGGGTGTAACTCATTTAAACGTTCCAAATCAGAACAAAGCCAAACAAGGGAGAATAGCTCACATTCTCCTACCCGACCAGTTGCGAACCTGGGACCCTCGCTTTGTTTGGAGAGTGCTCTATCACTGAGCTACTCAGGGCGTCTTTTATACGATTAAATTAATAGAAATAATATAATATAATTATTTATATTTATATACTATACTTTCTTATATATATATATATATATATAATAGGTATGTTTGTATATTATTATATATAATATATATATAAAAAAAAATAAAAAAAAATATATATATATATATATATAATTATATTATAAACACACCAATATATATATATAGGTATATAGGGGGTAGGGGTATAGATGATTATAGGTATATAGCTTATCTATCCTATATATTATATATATATATATATAATAGGTATATGTAATAGGTAAGTAGTATAGGGTATATACTAGTATTAGAGTGAGGCGGTAATGGAATTAGGGAATCGGTGGACACATGCAGGTTAGGATTATTAGGGTAGTAGGTAGTAGGATTATGATATGATAGGGGGTAGTATTTGTATGGGGTGGGTTATGTGGTTAGTATGTGTTAATAAAAGGTAAAGTTGTAGGTATTTAAAGTAAGAAGTATGTTATAGGGGGTATATATATATCTATATATAAGGTACTATATATAGATATAGGTGAGGTGGAAGGGCGGTAGGGCCGAGCGAAGGTACGAGGGTAGTAGGGGGTGAGTGGTATATTTATATAATATTATATATAGTGATATATATATAGTATATATATTATGATTATAGGGGCTAGGTAGTGAGTAGGTGGGAGTATAAATATACGTATTTATATATAATTACTAACTACCGTTAGTATATGTATTGTTGTATTATAATATATTATATTTTATGCTAATATAGTTATATATAATATATATATAGTATTATATATATATAGGTTAGGGGTGAGGGGTATATAGATATATATATTACCTATATTTTATATTATATACTATATATATTAATACGCCTACTTATAAATAAAATATGCAAAGCTAGGGTGTGCATTATTATTATTATTTATTATTATTATTTTATTATATTATTTAATTATTATTATTATTATTATTATTATTATTATTATTATTATTATATTAATTAATTATTATTATTATTATTATTAGATCGTGAAAAATTGATTCAAATGCAGTCATCATTATTATTTATTAGCTGGTTTTTTTTTTTATTTTGATTTTTGATTATTATTATTATTCATTATTATTATATTAATTATTATTGGGGATGGGGTGAATTATTATTATACTTTCCTTCTTTAGTCCATAGTGGTTATTATATATATATATATAAGTATAATTATATATGTATTAGGGGAGGGTGGTGGTGTGGGGGGTAGGTATAATTTATATATTATGAGGGCTTAGGGGGGGTATAGGGGTGAGAGGTTAGTATATATAGGGTAGGTCAGTGAGGTGATATGAGGTATATAGTATGTATAGGGGGGTATATATATATATATATATGATAATACCTGCTGGTGTGTTGGTGGTATGTGTGTTGTGTGTTTAGGGGTTGGTTTTTTGTCGGGTATATTATATATATAGGGGATATTTTTTATATAATTATCGATGATATATATATATATATATATTATATATATATATTTATGTTTTATATATGAGTAGGTTATTGGAGGTAGGGGGGGTAGTAGTAGTAAGGGGGAGGGGGGGGGGGGTGGAGGGTAGGGCGTAGTGGATATGGAGGTGGGGCGTAGGGGGGTAGGTAGGGTAGGGGTAGGGGTGTGAGGGGGGTAGGGGGGTAGGGTAGGGGTAGGGGGCTATATATAGGGGGTGGGGAGGTAGGTGAGGTATATATATATATATATAGGTATATATAGTATATATAGGGGTATATATATAGTATATTAGTGTATAGTCGTGCTATATAGTAATAGTATTATAGTTATATACAGTATATATAGTATATATTATATATAGGTATAGTATATATAAGTATATATATATGTATATAGTATATTAATTATATATATATAGGGGTAGGGTGAGGGGGGCGGTGGTGGGGATAGGGGGTGAGTGGGATATATATAGTGAGGGGTTATAGTAGGGGGTGGATGGGGGGGGCGGGTGATGAGGTAGGGTGTAGGGGGGGGGGGGGTACTATAGTCAGGGTGAGGGTCAGGTAGTAGCGGGGTAAGGTATTATATAAGTGGTATGGGAGGGGGTAACATATAGGGTAGTAAGGTATATTAAGTGTGTAGGGGGGTAGGGTGGGAGGGGGGGGGTAGGGGGGGGGTATAGGGGGGGGTTAGTGTGTGTTGTTGTGGGGGCGGGGGCGGTGAGGGTGTATATATTATATGGATAGGTTATTATAATATATTTAGGTTGTGTGGTTATATATATATATTTTATATATATATAATATATATATATATATATATTATATAATATCTAATATATATATACTATACTATATATATTATAATATATATTTATATATATAGTATATTATATATAATATATATACTATATATATATATATATATATAGTATTATAATAATATATTATATCAATTATAATATATATATTATATATATATATATAATATTATCATATTATACATTTTATTATATATATATCTATATAGTATATATATATATATATATATATATATATATAATTATATATTTATATATATATATATATATATATTTATTCATCTTATCGTAGTGTTGCACGCAATATCCTAACAATATTTTCCAACTATCCACGGGGTTCATGGGTAATTGGGGCGGAGTCCTCCGTAAGAAAAATGTTCGGTGCCATGCATCTTCTATAGTTGAGTTCTGATGGACTCTTTTATTAACTTTTTCGTCTAATAAATTTTTCTCTGCAATAGAAAATTTGGAAAGTCGTCATTTTAACTGGATTTTCTGTCTTGATTTAAATATTTTTCGTCGGGCGTCTCCCTCCGATCCGCTTTTCAGTACGCATTTTCCTTAAATCATTTCTGACATTTCACTAAGTTTCATCCAAATCAGCGAAAGGATACAAGTAATAATAATAATAATAATAATAATAATACCATAATAGATCATAATATATATATAATATCTATATATATATTATTATACTATATATAATATATATATATTTATATATTATATATTATTATATATATATATATAATATATATATATTAGTATATTTATATATATATATTATATTATATATATATATATATTATACTAATTTATATATATATATCATATATTAATATATAATATATATATATATATATATATATATATATATTATTTTATACTATATATATATATATATATATATATTTATATATATATATATTATATCCCTATATATATCTCACCTCACCTACTACTATACTACATCAACCGTACCCTCATTATATACTACTATATGTATATATATATATCTATATTATATATTCTATATATACCTACCCCCTATCCACACTCACTAACTCCCCCCCTCAACCTACATGCGCCGTAGGACAGGATTTACATTTAGACCGGGCCGGGCAAAACAGTGTTCGGGGTGATATATATATTATATAATATTATTTATTTTTTTATTTATAGTTTTTTGTTTTTATATTTTATATTATATTATATATTATATTATGATATATATTAGTTATATATATAATATATACTAATATATATATATATACAGCTTTTATCAGCCGCCAAATGCTATCGACATAGTGAAAGTTCTAGCGGGAGAATACTGTCTGATGAAGCTAGCTGAATAAAAGCACACAGCTAGTTGACTTCAAAAGCCAATATGAAAGAAACACATTAAAATATTTAAAAAATGATGTTTATAATACGTTAGTAATAGCAATTACTCCTTCAGTATCTATCGATTTATTTTCTTTTTTTTTCATGTTTTTTCTACTTAATAAACCCTTAAAATGTCGTCTGGCAGCATCTACAGGTTCAGTTTTTATTTTCGTCCAACATTTAGGGGGGGCAATGCCCCCCCTGCCTGACCCCATATATTATGATAGTATATATACTAGTAGTGGAGCGATAAGTCTTATATTACTATTATTATAGCTACTATATATATATATATAGTTATTATAATATATATATATATATATATATCTATATATTATATATATATATATATATATATATATATATATATATAGTCGCGCCATAATACCTGACGCGAAAAATACCGCACCAAATTTCAAACATTTTATTGTGAATGCCATAAAATTACCAAAGTAAACGCCAATTAACTTGGCGTGCTAGAAGTAGGAAGTGGATGATGGGAAGAACTGAAAAAAAGTTGCTTCAGTTTATGTCTGTCATTTTTGTTGAGTGTATGTTGGATTTCTTTAATCCGAACTTAGTTTTGTTTTTACTCGCACCAGGAAGCCCGTATTTTGCTGTAGTAAAACTATGAGAGGTGGTAAGGCCCTGAAACCTGACCATTTGCAGCTATAGCATCATTGGTCAGCGCAAAGAAGTCCAACAAACTAATCGCTTCACTAACCGGAGTGAGCTTTCGTAGTGTCCTATGTTGGGCATTGAAAGTGCGCCAATCTAGAAGCGCCTAAGTACCGCTCCAGTATAAACAGAGAATTAAGCAGAAACAGGTGGAATCTGAACCTAGAATAATTGCTACGAGACTAAAAGAAAAAACCCAGAGTCTGCTCCAAGGAATATCAGAGAGAACCATCCGGCGAATCCTCCATTCTGATCTGAAATTCGTTTACCGTTGGTCCCACAAAAAACCGCTGACAGATAACATACAAAGAAAGAAGAGAGTTATCTTTAGTAAAACGTACTTAGAATGGGACCCAGAGAAGTGAAAACAAGTCCTGTGGAATGATGAAGCCACGTTCAGTCTCATTGGTAACCGAGGGGGTAAGGAGATGATGCGATGTGGCGTGAATCCACTCTACCCAAAGTACACACAGACCACAGTGAAACACCCTGATAGTGTTATGGTGTGGGGAAGCTTGTTGTGCTCGAGAAACATCACAGTGAACAAAGAAAGATAATTTGAGCTCCTGTGTGACAATCTGGAGGACTGCTTTGAGGCTTGCCAGAGTTAGGTCCTTATGCAGGAAGGTGCGCCCGCGTACACGGCAAAACTAATCAAGGAATGGCTCAAATTTTATGAGGTTGACTACATCAAGGACTGGCCAGAGAATAGAAGGACTTGAACCTCATAGAGAACCTCTGGGTTATCATCAAGAGGCGTCTAAGGGGACTGGATACATCATTTGTGATTTTGCTGGTTCACACCTCTGGGTTATCTAGGAAAGTTTTGAACCTTCTTTGCTCAGTCTGTCTGAATCTCCTCAAGGACTGCAAGCTTTGAACATTATATATATATATATATATATATATATATATATATATATATATATATATATATATATATATATAATATAGTATATATATATTATATATATAATATATACTAATATATATGTATAATAAATATATATATATATATAATTTCTACTATATATATATATATACTATAATATAATATATATATATATTTATAATATATATATAATATATATATATAATATATATATATTATATATTATATCGATATATAAAATATAATATATATATATATATATATTAATAATATATATATATATATATATAATATAATATTATATATATATTATATATAATTATATATATATATATCTTTGTATATATACTATATATATATATATATATATTATATATATTATATATATATAATATATATTTATATATATTATAATAATAATATAAATATTATAATATTATATATATTTATATATATATATATATATATATATATATATATATATATATATATATATATATATATATATATATATATATATATATATATATATATATATATATATATATTTTATTTTTATTTTTTTTTTTATTTTTTTTTTTTTTTTTTTTGTTTTATATTGATTTTATACGATATTGGCGATGATGGCAATTTCCAACTATTCGTTATTGCAATTAATAACAATTTTTAGAATTGCATCTTGGGGTGAGGGGGGAAGGTTAGATGTAATTTTATTTCAATAAATACACTATTTAAATAAAACTTGGTACAGTACGCACCAACACTTTCAAACAAACATAATAAGGGGGGGGGAGGGAAAGAATTTTATAACACTAAAAATAGTAATACATATTCGAGCTTTCGCTTGCGATTCGCGTCAAGCCTCTTCGGGAAACAAGTATTAAAAGAGCCATCACTCCAAAGAATAGACAACAAGTGAAGAGGCTATTGGTTGGTTATTTGTTTATTTTGTAACTGTTTAAAGTATTTTGACGAAAGTATAATGGAATTTTGGATTTGGTCTAGCCTAAAATCTCCTGCAGTTCTGTTGAAATTAGGCGTATTATGGATGTAGATAGATTCTATTATTTTCCTTTTTTTTGTATGATTTGTATATTTTAATACTGAGATATTTTGGGTATTAATGCTATGGTTTGTGTTAGTACGATGATTGGTAAGGGCAGAGTTGGTCTCGTCAGTGGTAAGATCATAATTATGTTGATTCGTTCTTCTGGTGATATCATTGGTCTCCCCTATGTAAACCAGGGGGCAATTATGGCAAGGTACTTTATAGACACAATGGGTTTGGGGATTTTTTGAAACGGGAGGTCTGAGGGTATGTTTTAGAGAAAAAGTGTGATTTTGGGTAAAAGAGATGGATGATGGTAAATGTTTTTTGATGTTACGGTCTAAGTGGAAAGGAAGGGGAAGGAAAGTAGAATTTGTGTTTTTTTGTTGTTGAGAAATTTGAAAGAATTTTCGTTTTGCGTTTTGGAAGGATGAATTAATAATATGGGGAGGATATTTTAACTGTGTGAAGGTGGAGAGGAGGTATTTTGTTTCTGTGTGTAAATGGTTAGGGGAGCAGATTCTCAAAGCTCTAAGGTAAAGGGATGTGAGAGT
>JABUQX010031731.1:22500-25000 GCA_015478945.1 Trachelipus rathkii
CGGCCTCAAAAAGAAACTGGGAGTTCTGTTTAGAACTGCGAGATTTTTTCGCTCTCCACAGTTAATCCGTTATATCAAGGGCCTATCCGCCCTTGTATGATTATGCTCTCATATTGGGGGGGCTCAGGTTTCACCCCGCTCGGCTTTTGGATAGGTCGAGTCAAAGGCAAAAAGACTTATAAACTGTCCGTTTCTTTCTAGTTCACTTGACCTTCTATCTTTGCGGCGCGATGTTGGTGCTTTATCTCTTTTCTATAGGTACCCGTAGCGCAAGTGCTCGAGGGAACTTTCACTCGCGTGCCACCTCCTTTTAAGACGCCCTCGTAAGCACAAGGGGTGCCTGTATCGGGCACATGAGTTTTGTGTTTGATTATTAGCACTCCAGACTAAGTTCGCTGTGGTGACTCCTTCTTTCCTGGCCACCTCTGTTCTGTGGATTTCTCTTTCCATCTTCTGTGTTTCCTACTCAATTTAATCTCCCTCACTTTAAAGCCCGCGTTTGTGCTCATCTGCGTGATTTGCGTTAGTTGATAGTTTTGTTGATTTTAACACCCCCCCCAAAAAAAGGGCTTGCCCGGGAGGGGGGGTGATGTTTGTAAAAAAAAAAAAAAAAAAAAAAATAAAGTGGGTAAGGTAAAGAATTAATTGCCTCTCAGGGATTGACACCCGAAAATGATTTGCGAAATGAGACAATAGCCTGCGATGCTTTTACGACTGAGGGCTATCGCAACATGCGTGGTTCAAATCCGGAGAGGGCAGTATTCTTTACCTTCCACTTAATGTTCTTTGTTTAAGATCTCTCCTATAATAATAAATTGCGATTATGCAGATATTTACTACATATTATTAGAACGAGGGATAGAAGGCTGGACACCTGGTTGACGTCGCCCTTGAAAGAAACTCGATTTCTTTAAAACTGGTTCTTGAAGTCAAGCTTTTAATGGGTTTTTGAGGATACGCTCAGGTCGTTAAAGCATCGAGCCAAATATTGTCCCTCAAAATTTTCACTCCCGACACGGTTCTGCATTCTATTCTGTTGCGTCGTGGTGAGTTTTCGCAAATCAACAATGGAATCATACTAATATTCAGGGCCGCCACAAACAGAAAAGGGCGCGCCAACAAGGGCATAAGGCATGCGGGCAGAATGGCGGCATCGTTGCGGGTGGTTGTTGTGGGTTCAATGATCCCCGGAGAAGGCAGTAATTCTTTTACCTTCCCACTTTAATGTTCTTTTGTCTAGATATATATATTATAGTATATTTATACTATATATATATATATATATAATATATATATATATAATATATATATATATATATATATATATATATATATATATATATATATATATATATTATATAATATATATATATATTATATATATATATATATATATGAGACAACTACTAATTTCACGTAGTATATATATTGTAAGGATTTCACTTCCTCCTTGAGGCAAATAAATGAGATAAAGAAGCTAAGTATTTGATTTAATATATTATTTACATGGGACTCTTATGGAATACACAATAAATAATAAATGGTCGTCTAGCTTTCGTGCTCTTTCTCGAGTCACTTCAGGACTAATAAATTAATTAAAAAATAAATATTTTGAATTTAGCTATTTTTTCCGTTCTGGCTACTTGGTCAATGCTTTTCTTTAGGTAGATGGATTACTTGAACAGCTGTAAACTTTTTTGAGAATTTTGCCGAAGGACTGTGATTCTTTCATATACATGTTGGTTATTTCATCTAGCTGGATTTCTCCTTGTTGTTGATTGAAATTATTACTGTTTTTTATGATGAAAGATTCAATTATTTTCCTATTTTCTGTGTTTTGAATATGTTTTATGATAGTGGATGTAGTAGTGTTAATTATGTGGTTGTTTGTCTGTCTGTGTTTAACTAAAGATGAGGATTGATTATCAAATTTAAGGTTATGTTTATGGTGGTAAAGTGTGATTTTAAAGTTATGTTGTTTCACTTGTCTACTTGTATGTTATTGGGAATGTAGTTACAGATAATATGTTTGGGTATATTAGGAACAGGTATGTTGGAGTACGAGGCATTGTTTAAGTTTAAGTGTAGATATTTTTGTTTGGCTTTACGGAACGAAGTTTTAGTAATAAGAGAAAAAGAAAAAAAATAATGATTGGGGGTAGTTTAATTTTTTGAAAATGTTTTTTTAATGTTTTTAAATTTTTCAGCCTAAATGTTGAGGACTACATAGTTTAAATGCACGGAGGAAAAGATTACTGAGGACTGCTATTTTTGTGGAAGTGTCATGGGCCGAAAACCAATGGATGTATGAAGGGTTTGCCGTTGGCTTACCGTAAATATTGAATGAAGGAAAATTATGATTAGTCCAAGAAATTTGTAAATCTAGAAAATTAATTGTATTATTGTTTACTATTTCTATTTTAAATTTAATATCTTCATGGATGTTGTTAATAAAGTTAAAGATTGTATTTATATTTACGTTCTTTGGTATGAGAGAAAA
>JABUQX010031731.1:27500-30079 GCA_015478945.1 Trachelipus rathkii
GATATATATATATATATATATATATATATATATATATATATAAATATTATATATATATATATAATATATATATATATATATATAGTATATATATATTATATATTATATATATATATATATAAGATGGAGAGAGTGTACGTTCCATTTGTTTTTTTTTTTGTTTTTCTTTTCATTTTTATTTTTTTTTTTTTGATTTTCCTTTATTTTTTTTTTTTTTATTTTTTTTTTTTTTGCCCTTCTTTTGAAAGGACCCGACACGTATATTATATATATTATAACAAAAAATAACAATCAAATATAATGCACATATAATTATATTAATCAATATAATGGATTAAGGGAGTTATGGAGAAAATTGCCAGAAATCATTCAGGATTGAATAAGAGAACAATCATAAATAAGGCTCATAAATAATTAGCATTTTCCAGATGGAGTTTTTAGCAACAGAATCAATTAGATGCGAATTACAGGAGGAAAGACAGGATTGGAAAATACTTAGAAAATACTTTAGGAAAAGGTCTGAAGATTGAGAGTAAAAAAAATCAAGGTTAGTGGCAACTTTCGTTTAGTGAAAATCCCGCTTTGCTAAACGCGATTCCGGAGCTTAAAATAAAAATCAGTGAGTTATAGGAAAACGAGAATTCTTCGCACTCTTGTAGTTGATACGCGAATGCCTTATCCTGAATGGTTCGAGAAATAGCACTGACTGATATATGTTTATATTTGTAGGAGATGTTATAAGTATCTATGATCGTATAGTGGGAATTGAACATTGCTCTATTTTCTTATCAGCATTACATCCCCACTTAATGCGTTGTCGAAGTCGTCTTCAGTCATAGCAGTTCATTTCCATGAATAAATGTGAGTATGAGTATACATAACGCCTCCCAATCTAGCCGATTTAAAGTGTCAGAATAAATACGATTTGGTGCGGTATTTCTGAAATATTGGAGAGAAAGCATATATATTATTGTATAGATAAAGGTGTTGTCAGATTCTATAGAAGTGATAAGTTGTGCTGTTTTTATTAGGATTTAGTGATGAAGCATAAGTCGAGGTATCATAGAATTGGATGGGCGCGTGCTGGAATATGTGTAGTCCTCTAGTTCATGTTGCCGCCGTTATTGAGTAATCTGATATGATTTTTTTCCTCCTTCCTTTTGGAGGTTGGTGCAATTATATTTACAAGCTCTCCTCCTCGGATGCGAGAACTTTTCCATATCTAGTCCTAATACCACTCTTAATGTGAATGCTACAGATCCATCCATATTTATCTTTGTATGTAGAGGATGCTATGTTTTATTTCTCTCTATGATCATGATTGATTATCAATGTCTCTTGCCTAAAACATTTGGCATTACCAAAAAAAGGTATCGATTCGCAATGTGTCTGTATGGATGAATCACTTCACGAGTTATTAGCTTATTATTCCTTGTTATCATTATCTCTACAGGCTTTGTGACTTCTCATCAAACCTCATATTTTAAACCATTTACGTTCGTAATTGGCTTCTACGATAGTGATCAATCAACATTCTCATTCATGTGTTCTGTTTGCGGATGGGGCAAATTTTTTGAGAGATTCAATTACAAATAACTACAATGAGCATTAACTGGCCGACGGAAATATTAATACAGTTAAAAATGTCGACATTAGCAAGCATTTGAAAGTAATGTATGGGCCGGCATCGTTGATGATTATCTTATAGGATCAAAATATTTGCCAGATAAATTAATGGTACTATCTTACCGAAAGGGTTTGGAGCACTAGCTGTCAGAACAAAGGGACTTTTGTTCACGCAAGATGGTGCTCCACCACGCTATTGTTTGGCTTGCCGGACAGAATGTAGCCGATATATTTCCGAACCGTTGGATTATATGAGAAGGATCGATATCATGAACTGCAAGCACTTCTGATTCCAACCCAGTGGACTTTTTCTTCTGGGGCCATTATGAGGTATTGTGTGTGGTACACCAGTTTTCACACGACCGGAATTCTGGAGCATGTTTATTGGAGCATGTTTATTAGTCAATAGTACGACGATGTGAGGCTGGTGGTTCCTGCAAGAGGACAGCATTTCAAGCATCGCATGTAAATATTAGGTAGAAAATGTTTTTGCAGCAAACCTTGCCGGAGTGACTAGTTATAATGTAAGTGATTTGTCAATTTAAATTACAACTTGGGAAACATGTTGGGTCTTTACACTGGCATGCTCATTAAAAACAATAATATGTACACTATGACCTCCAAATATATATATATATATATATATAATATAATATATATATATATATAATATATATATATATATTTATATATATAATATATAGTATATATATATTATATATATATATATATATATATATATATATATATGAGCTACACAATCCATTATACATATATCCTTTGCAAAGAAATATCCCTCCATGACATATCAGCCGTAGAGATTCTATACTCATAATAAATTACTCGGACCGTAACAACATTTTCTGTTTTCGGTTTGGCGACGAATTTCAGATCCCTGGAACTTTTTGTGATGGGGTGTAATATTAAGACATATTTGTTTCAACTCTCCCAAC
>JABUQX010031732.1:0-10000 GCA_015478945.1 Trachelipus rathkii
GCAGAGATCTTCATATCGAAAGGGTGCATCGCCCATTCTGTTACCAATACATACTATAATAATATATATATTATATATATATATATACTATATATAATAAGTAGTATATATATATTTATATATGATATATATATATATAGTTATTATATATATATATATATATATACTATAACCCTATATATATATATATATATATATATATATATATATATATATATCACTATCATACATAAAAGAATTACTGAACTATATATATATATATATAATATATCAGTCATAGCTTGTGGGTAATAGGGCAACAATGAGGTCCCATCCAGAACGTCTGGGGGATACAAAAAAAAAACAGATGTCCTGGTCAATTTAAAAACCGACATGCCCGATAAACGTGCGTTTGAAGAGTGTTCAAGTGAAGAAGTTGATAAATCTAGATAAAAGGAATTTGTGTTCCAATATTTTTGCAGTGGAGTATATGTGAAATTGAGCATAAGAGTTGAAGAGAGAAATGACGAGAGAGAGAGAGAGAGAGAGAGAGAGAGAGAGAGAGAGAGAGAGAGAGAGAGAGAGAGAGAGAGAGAGAGAGAGAGAGAGAGAGAGAGAGAGAGAGAGTGGAGAGAGAGAGATTGAAGAGAGAAATGACGAGAGAGAGAGGAGAGAGAGAGAGAGAGAGAGAAGATGAGATGAGAGAGAGAGAGAAGAGAGAGAGAGAGAGAGAGAGAGAGAGAGAGAGAGAGAGAGAGAGAGAGTTGAAAAGAGAAATGACGTCACTGTGTGGAAAGTAGAGTTGCATGAGCTCTCCTCACAGGAGGAGAAATACGAAATACATATAGAGCAGTGTCCATTGTAATACATATAGAGCAGTGTCCATTGTAATACATATAGAGCAGTGTCCATTGTAATACATATATAGCAGTGTCCATTGTAATACATATAGAGCAGTGTCCATTGTAATACATATAGAGCAGTGTCCATTGTAATACATATAGAGCAGTGTCCATTGTAATAGCGATAGTTCAATGAGATTGTTTCACGGGTAGAAAGAGGCTCAAGAGAGTTAGTGAAAGGAGAAGTGTTCGAAAGTCATGGACACCACCTTCTGTAGGCAGTGTATTATTATTATTATTATTATTATTATTATTATTATTATTATTATTATTAGTAGTAGTAGTAGTAGTAGTAGTAGTAATTAAAAGAACATAGAGTAATTTCGGCTCATGAGATTGAAACAATTTGATTGCTATCAAATTATTGAATTCGTTATATATATATATATATATATATATATATATATATATATATATATATAATATATATATATATATATATATATATATATATATATATATATATATATATATATATGTGAAGCCGAACATGGGTGAGTGGTCTTCCTCTCACAGACGAAAGCGCTTGCTCGTGGTGATACTTGCAGGCCTCCACACTGGCCATACCAGCATCACTATCACTCACAGCCACGACATGTCACGGGATTTGCAAATTTTGCCGTCGCCATACCCAACAATCTGTTCACTATATCTTTATTGATTGCTCTCAATTGGACCCCATTCGCCGTTGTAATTTTCTTAGTAATTCTATCTTATCTTATCTCAAAAAAAACTAAATATTTTTAACAACATTTAATTTTGTTATGTAACATTAGGACTATATATAATGTAAGGACATCTTTTTATTTATATATTTATTTAATTTTTTGCCTGAATATTTATTTCCCCATCTACATTTTTTTTTGCGACATTTAAAATAAGAATGAGACAGAACCCTTCACATGGAATTGATTATTCAATGGATCCTGTGCACGAACTGTGTGTGTGTTTGTGTACGAAAGATGATTTCTTTAATTATTAGTAGATAATTAAGTTAATCAGTTCGGGTACAACTTATTAATAAAAGAGGGTTATAAAATAGGTGATATTTTTCTTTCTTTATTAACATCCCTTCTTGTTATTCTGGTCACAGATATGAAATAATTTTCATTGTTATTTAATAGACATGGACATTGTTATGAACAAAACTCAAATAAAATTTTTATCTTTTGAATTCCATTAATTATATATTTTTCTGAGAAGAGTTTGCAGAGGGGGAGCGTATTATTAGCTCCATGATCTCTACTAAGATCTAGATTTTAAAGCCACTATTTTATAGTATTGTACAGTCAGTATATATATATATATATATATATATATATATATATATATATATATATATATATATATATATATATATATATATATATATATATAATATATATATTATTATATTTTATATAATACTATATTATATATATAATTAGATAATATATTATATATATATATATATTGTTGGAGGAAAACTTTTCTTTAAATCTTTTTTTTTTAAATTTTTCATATTTTTTCTTTTTACAAATTTGGCAAATTATTATTATTCATTTTTTTTATCTTAACTCAGAGCTTTAAATAAGCACGTGCATAAAATCAGTTTTTTTATTTTGTTTCGTACTCGCATTAAAGACTGATGAAATAATGTATTAATTAATTTCCAACATATGTCTTAATTTTAATAAAGAGTGAGCAGACATGTTTCAAACTTTTTTATTTCTTGTCGGAATATGATTAGACAAAAGCTAAAGAAAGAACTCGCGCAATCATTTTCAAATCTAAAATAAAATTTAAAAAAGTTTTCTTTTCCAACTTTTGACAAAAAAAAAAAACATTTTGAAATAATTTTTTTCTCCGAATATGATGAATCATACACCGAAAGGAAGATCTCTCCCAATTATTTTCAAATCTGCAAAAAAAATTAAATGTTACCGTCATTTCCAACATTTTTACATGACTCGTTTAATTCAGAATACGGAAACTTTATTTGAGGAAAAATATTTTTGAAATTCCAATTTAGAAAGAATTTAGAAAAAAAAATATAATTATATATAATTTTAAATAATCCTTGTTTTGTTACCATTTTATTTTTAAATAATTCTTGTTTTGTTACTATTTTATTTTTAAATAATTCTTGTTTTGATACTATTTTATTTTTAAACAATTCTTGTTTTGTTACTATTTTATTTCTAAATAACTTTTGTCTTGTTACAAATTTCCATGTAGTTGGCAAGATACTGAAATTTTTTTTTTATTTCATAAAAAAATTAAAATGCTGAAAAGACCTCCAAACTTGCAGATATTACAGACTCTTTTTGGGTGGTTTATCTTGCTTGTCATTATACTTTATTTGGTATAATGACTTCCTCACTTTAATGGAAAAGCTTTTGAAAAATCTACTTTTTCATAGCATAATCATGTTTGAAGCAATTTCGAAAAAGAACGCACCATGGTAAAATATCTTCCCTTCAAAAAACAAAGCAGTGTGATATAAGTTTTCAATACCAAAGTTTTCAATACCAAAGTTTCATAATCGTTGGGGTCATTTTAAAACGTTTTTAGCTCTGAACCCACACACACACACATATATATATATATATATATATAATATATATATATATATACTAATGTATATAGCTATGTATATATATGAGTATATATTATATAAAGAAAATATTTATATATATATATATATATATATATATATAATAATATATATATATATATATATATATATATATATATATATATATATATAATATTCTATATATATTTATATATATATATATATATATATATATATATATATATATATATATAATTTGAAATAGATATAAAATTGTTGGGAATAAAAAAAAATTCCTAATTCTTTCAAGATTACACTCTTTACAGATTTAGATTAAAAATAATGCTTTCCAAAAATGAGTTATTCTGAATTGAATTTTGGAATAAAAGAGGATGGAAATGAAAACTTTTTTTTTTCGCCTCTTTTTTTTTTTTTTTTTTTTTTTTTTTTTTTTTTTTTTTTTTTTTTTTTTAAACGCAGCTTTAGAAATTCTTTCCTACTTGTTTTTTGTTTTTTTTTTTTTTATGAATATTCATTTTTTTCTACTGAATCTGGTTTTCAAATTATATATAATAATATATATATTATATATATATATATATATATATATATTATATATATATATATATATATATATATATAATATGAATATGATATATATATATATATATATATATATATATATATATATATATATATATATATATATATATATATATATATATATATATATATATATATATATATATATATATAAAATATATTATTTTTAATATTTAAATATTTATTATACAATATTATATGTAATTTAATTATTTATAATTAATATTTCCTAGAAACTAAATTGTCTTTTTTCGTTTTTTTTAGATTTTACTTCTTTAACTAGAAAAGAATTAAAAATGGAAAGGTTGGATTATATTTCGTCGATGGAAATTGCCATTTCTATTTGTACTAGACCACATATTAAGGACATAATCTTCAACGAACAAATTTTTATAGACAGAAGGTTTCGAAGAATGTCTAATGAGGAAAAATCTCTTTCGTATTGGTATAAAGAGATGGAAGAAGCTGCAGTAAAATATCTGAAGAATTATTCTTGTTCATTGGAATTAGAAAGTAAAATATACAATTTGGTAGTTATAATTAGTACAAAGCTTCTAAAATTGGCTCATTACAATTATTTGTTTTTTAACATTCCTTTTGAATGCACTAGAGATATTGTTAATAGATCTTTGTTTAATAACCAAGGAACAGTAGATTATTTAACAGCATTAAATGAACTAATAAGGGATTATAGAATTGATAGTTTTAAACGAAACCAAATTTACTGCCACTTTTATTTTGGTGACAAATATTTCACTAATATACCTAAGCAATTAAAAGATAAAATTATAACGGATGAAAATATGGATTTGCTTAATCTTCCGACTTTAGTAAAACAATGGCTAGATTTCTGTACTAGTAAAGCATCGTGGAAATCGTACTTTACATTTATTCTTGAAAATTCTATCCTGAATGGAAATTATATAATTTTCAGACATTTTCCAATGTCATACATCGTAAAAAATAGGACACAAATCTGTACATCTATTTTAAAATCAGTAGCAGAAAAATTTGACGGAAAATTTTCAAACTTTGAAAAAAAATTGGTTCCAGAAGACTATTATATGAATTTATTTTTATACGTGTTCGAAAAATTTAATGAACAGGAAAAAATTGAAATCTTTAAAACATCTGAAACTAAATACTGTTATAGAGTTCTAGAAGGCCTTTTGGATTGGCCCCACTTTCAGATTTAATTTTCTTTAGTATGTCTAAACAAAATGAGGAAATTTAAGACTCGAAAGATTTCGCATGGATACTGATAAAAATAATTTATAAAAATAAAGAATACGAAGGACGGATTTACAATTACAGGTGTATATTCAAGCAATTATGGATGGATGAACCTGAAAATTATAAAAATTTCGTTTGTAGTCAAAAAATTGGGAGCGAATTTTGCATAAAATTAATATTGAACCAATTTTTAGAGGTTGACCCTTTTACACATTTTGATAGATACAATTTAAAGCTAGTGTTTGAACATGTCAAAAAAGTTAACCATTCACAAATGATATTTAACTTATTAAAAAACATTACTCTAAAATTAACAGCAAATGAAAAGTATGAATTAGCTGACATATTTTTCGAATGCATTTTATTACCGGAACATATTGTAGATTTTAAAAGTAAATTTATCATATCATCAGAAGCAGAAATTTATTTAAAAGATTTACACCTCGAGAATAGACTGAACGAAGCAGAAACTCTGGTAAGATGGTGCCGATCATCGGAAACTTGTGAAGTGCTTAATGATACTTTCCTTCATTCACGAACAAGGAAAAACTTCATTGCAGGTTTAGTTCAAGAAGGAAACACAAGTAATTGTTCTATTACAAGAAACTAATTGAAAAAATGCAAAATATAATTGGCCTGTGATATTGAGTTCTCTATTACAATAAACTAAATATAATAAATTAGAACCAATAAGAAATGATGCTTAACTGCTGTATATCTGGAAGCGATGATGTCATAGGTCTAAAGAATGAGTATTTCTTTCTCAGACATCTTTTATTAAACAAGAATTTTTAATCAATCATAATAACAGAACAAGAAATGTTTGGTTAGCTCGAATTAACGGAAAATGACTTAAGTAGCTCAAAAGGAATATTACATCTCTAACGATCATTCAATTTTAAGTGTTGTGTGAAGGGTTCCTTGCTTGCACACTCAATTTTGATGCCGAAATATTGTTCCTTTTTGGGAAAGGTTTAAAAATTTTAATATAAATAAAATTGAGATTAAAACATTGTTTAAAAAATGGTGAAAATATTGTAAATAATTTCAAGTGTAAAATGTTTGTTAAAAGCTAAACGTGTTTGATTTAACTTAAAACCTTAAAGTATTAATTTATAACAATTTTAAATAACTATTTTGATATTTATCTAAAATCTACAACCCTTTATTGAAACTTCTAAACTTTAAAAAGAATAAATTTTGTTTTAAATGATAGTAATTAGTAAGAAAAATCTTATATTTTGTAATAAATTATTTTTTTTTACATTTATTATCACTATCCTTATCAATGAAATTAAACATGAATTTAAATTTTTTATCTTTTTGTATCTGAAAAATTATTTTAAGTTTTTTTATTCAAAACATAATTATTATAAGGTTTAGTTGAAAATTTACTCTAAGTACATTCTTTACTTTATTTTTTTTTTGTGTTGGAAGCTGTGGTTAGTATTATAGGCATTATTTATGTAGTATTTTCTTTAATAACTTAAATTTCATGTACTAAAGGGTTCTCTGTGTGTGAGAACGTCTCTCTGTTTCTCTTGTTTTTAAATTGTTCTAATTTATGAAAGAATTTTTGTAAGTTTGGACTTTCCGTTTGATGTTTCATGACATCTTTGTTCAAAATGAGTTTAATGTTATTGTTTGTATGGTTTATTTATATTTAAAATATAATTTGGAAAGCCCCATAGCCATAATTGGACTCTGCCCATATTTTAAAGTGTGATAAAACAAAGTTCACGTCAGTTGGAATATAACTAAAACCCTATGGATTATTTAAACTTTGTGGGTTTATAACTTTTTTTTTCTAGAGAGGAACGGACCAAACTCCAGGAGCGGATTGTAAACAGGATGATAATGTAAAAAAAACTCATGTTCTTATCCGATTTTCATTTGTTTTCATTTCATAGCGTAATGACAATTAAACAATTTCATACATTAAACGTTTGAAAAAGTGAAATATTGATATTTTTTTTTCTACTTATCCGATTCAACCAACAAATTTCAGAGCTTCGTATAGTCGGGGCGAATACAATTCTTTTTTACTTAGATGATAAATTTTTCTGTATACTCAAAAAAAAATTAAATTTCCAAAAAACATTTTTTATGAATTTTTGTTTTCTAGAAACTTCAAAACTACCGCATATACAAAGAAGTTATCTAAATAAAAAATGTGCATCTCCTCCGACTACAAATGTCATGAAAATTTCATGCAGATCGGATAAACAGAAAACAAATTCCCAATTTTTCAATTTGAAAAATCCAAATTAGTAGGTTTTGAAAATCGACCAATGCTCAGATATGGGGTCAAATTTTAAAATTCCGCTCCAATACTTTTAGATAGTAATCCAATCTTTGTATATTTCAAGTTTAAAGTCATTTAGAAAAAAATTGTAGGAGGAGTTTCGAAATCTCAAACATGTTATTTGGTCAATCGGCTGAAAATTCCAAATTTTTTATGTCCATTTATAGAAGGGGAGGGAAAAATGGCTCAGCTAGAAGCAATAATATATATATATATATATATATATATAATATATATATATATTATTATATATAGTATATATATATATATATATATATTTTATATATATAAGCTATATATATAATTATTATAATATATATATATATATATATATATATACTAACACGTTCGTAAAACTACTTTATCGCAGGTAATATATTTTTTTGATTTTAGTATTCCCTTGGTGTAATTATAATCTTAATTTAAACACATTACAACGAAGGTGAAGCCTGCATTTTAATTAGTGGGACATTTGATAATTAAAATAAACTTTATTCTAGTAAAATTGATGAGGCTAGAGCAATCGCTATTAAACTCGGGATATTTGTGCCGTGGTTACTTGCATATGACTATACAAGCTCTTAACACCGCACCACCCCACCATTTAACCGAGCCTAAAGCAAAATATATATTATATATATATATATATATATATAATATATATATATATATATATATATATATATATATATATATATATATATATATATATATATATATATATATATATATATATATATATAAACTGATATACAAATATATTTAAAAATTAATAAAAAGGGTGCTAAATTTATATAAGAATGAACACTATGGGTTGAATTAACTTTATAGGTCTCGAGCTTTCGTTCATGATTACTTGAACCTATGTCAAGAGGAACAGAGAGACTGCTAAACTGTGGGGGCAGGTTGGAGATTGGGAATGATTTGGTTGGTTATCTGATCAGTTTTTAGTTGAGCGAAGTATTTTGATGAAAGTATGATCGAATTTTGTAAATAATCCAATTTAAATTCGCCCTGTTGTTTGTTGAAGTTAAGGGTATTGTAAATATAAACGGATTCTATGATTTTCCTTTTTTTGGGTGTTTGTGTTTATATGTATTGTGGTGTTCTGGAAATTTATGTGATGGTTGTGTTGGGATCTGTGATTGGTGAGGGCTGAGTTAGTATTATCTTTTATGAGGTCCTGTGGGTGTTGGTACGTTCGTCTGTGGAGGTCATTTGTTTCACCGATATATATGGAAGGACAATCTGAACAAGGGATTTTATAAACGCAGTGGGTTTGAGAGTCGTTATTTGGGGGGTGGGGGTTCAGGGGGTGCTTAAGAGTAAAAATGTTATTTTCGGTGAAAATTATGGAAATGGGGAAATATTGTTTATTTAGGTATAGGGGTATCGAGGAAGAAAAAGTTTTGTTTGTTATTTTGTTTGTGTGTGAGATTGGTTGTTTGTTAAACTGATTTTTTGGTGGGCTTTTTGTTTATAATAGGGGGGGGATAGTTTATAGATAGGGGATATATATATATATATATATATATATATATATATATATATATATATATATATTATATTTATATATTAATATATAAATTATATATATATATATATATATATATATATATATATATATATATATATATATATATATATATATATATATATATATATATATATATATAATATATATATATATATATATATATATATATATATATATATATATATATATATATATATATATGCTATTCACTCCCATAAGTACTGTTACAATATTGAAGTTGTTATATAGATCGATTAGAAATAAGCGTATTCAAAGGGATATTTTATGGTGTCAATATGTTACTTTGACATTAAGTTTAGATACTATTTTTCGATTGCATAATTATGAAGCGAGACGATAAAGGAAACAGTGTTGCTGTTATAGCGTTACATAAGCGAGGCAAAGAAAAAGAGTACTGCAACCGATAGGTATTAGCAGTATGTGTTGTTGTATTGTGCCATAAGGTTATGCGAGGGCACTGGCGACGTGAAAGATTGCCATAAATCTGGTAGATCATTTTCTTTTCGGACACCGCAAGCTGTTACAGCTTTAAAGGCACGAATTGAACGAAATCCTCCTCGTAAAAAAAAGAAAAAAATGTTTTGGGGTTTAGATTGACAAAGAATTTAGGATAGTCAGAAGAGTTAGATGATAAATAGAGAGAAGAACAAATTAATTTAGTTGTAGAATGGCATGAAAACCTAAGCCATAGAGTGAAAAATTCAGGAAACTCCAAAGTAGAAATACGAGAGCAGATTATATCATTGCGCACATATCCTGAAACATCCTCCTTTGACTAAAAAGACCCAAAATTTTTTTTTTAGAACTTTCTTTAATAATTCTCTTGAAGATTTCATTCAGCCTTCATCTTAGTTGCTATTCTA
>JABUQX010031732.1:15000-31787 GCA_015478945.1 Trachelipus rathkii
ATTATTATTAGGAAATATAATTTTATTAGCATATTAACACAATATAATGAAAAAATATGTTAAAATATAAATAATAATAATAAAAAAATTATTGTTAATATTAATTAATTATATAAGTAATTAAATTATAGAAGGCTATTAATTAATATAAATATATATTCTATATATATATTATATATATAATTATATATATTATATATATAATTATTATATATTAATATATATAATTAATAATGATTAATTGATAATATATATATTAAATATTAATATATATACTTTTATATGGACATGACCTGAATTGAGTTACCATATTTTTAGGTAATATATCACGTAGGATTTTATGAACCTGGAGAACCATTAAGTGGGTTCTTTCACCACACTAAACTAATGAAATACTTATATTTATATGTTATTTTGAACCACACTCACACACACACTGAAAACACATAACATATAATATATATATATATATAATATAATAATATATATATATATATATATATATATTATATATATATCATATATATATAATATATATATAATAATATATATATATATATATATAATATAATATATATTAAATATATATATATATATTTAACTTAATAATATATATATATATATATTTATATATATATTAATATTAATATATAGGTTATATACCCAGCTCCATACCGTAGTAAGAGCCACTAAATATACCATATCTCAAAAACTATACTACAGCTAAACCTGAGGTAAATGAAAGGAATAACACGAATGTTGTACAATGAGTTGTGAGAATCGTAAAATATCCTGGGCCAATAAACACTTTAATACCACCCACCGTTGGGGGTTTTTTGTGTATTGGTAAATTATTCTTTAGTGAAAAAAGAAAAAATTTATAATATAACAAAATAATAAAATATTAATATCTAATAGAATAAAAAATTGCAATTAATTTAATAATCTATTAATAATATCGAGTAATATCCACTAATCTAAATACCATAATTATAAGTACAGTTTCAGCAATAGTCAATTACTATTTTGAGTCATTATATTAAACAACCTATTTTTTTAAATTTTATATAGGGTGGAGTTGTAAATAATCATCCGGTAGTACTTATTAGAGGATTATCTCCGTTGAGTGTTAAATCATTGAAATTTACATGATCGAATTTACTCATTAATTAGATGAAATATAACTATAATTCAATATAAATTAAAGTATGGAAAAATTATGAAGTAATCCACATTAATAATTAAAGAAATAAATGACCTTGCTAAAATATAAATAAATATATAGATTTGGCGCGAGGGATCAAGGAATCAGACATTGCGATAATAAGATAAATTCAAGTATTTATTTTATGTTAAAAATCAAAAAAAAAATCCACATAAAAATAAAATGCGAGTTGAAAATGGTATATAACTAATAGGTAAATCTAAATTTTTGATTTTCTTCACGGGAGCGCAACCGAAGGCCGCACTGCTTAAACACCAACACTTAACATCCATAGAAACTTCTTGGCATTACCTGATTGCTTCCAACTAACGGGGAATCACACGGGGGTGAACGTTTTCATACCTCGTAGGGAGGGGCGGAGGAATCGCCGCGACACCCAATAATTACGCCATAAGCAGCGGGGGTTCCCGGAGACCCTCCTTCTCGGAAGTGGTTTCCTTAATTACTTTCTCAACCCCTTCTGTGTTATATGAATTTATATCCGCTCCTAAGTTGACTCCTATTGATTGAAGTGACGCTACTCTGACTCCTCAGAGCTCCTATCGGTGCGGTAATACCCTTGGGGTATTCTTTAACTAAACAAAAAAAAAAGCAAAACTTAATAGATAAGTCTATCTTATTCCTTAAACGAGTAAAACCAATAACATGTCTCTACATAGGCCCCTCTAATTCATATTTACTCATATATTACTGTATTAAAAAGCATCTATATTTCTTTGTATTTTAATTTGCTAATTTTATTTTTTTTACCATTTCCTATCCAATCATATTACGAAAGGATTCCAAAAATGTAAATTCCTTTTTCGCCTCATAGACCCTTGTGTGCTTTTTTTGAGATATAAATTTTTTTTATATTATTCTTTATTTATTTTTTTGTTTATGTTTTTACCATTTTCACGCACTAGAAAATGTGGGAACCAGGAATTCCAGCAAGTATGTATTCCATTTCCTGGTAGCTGTTGTAAGTTGTTGAGATATATGGGATTAGTGGCTGCGTTCTAGAGCTAGGACCAATAAGATATAATACGTAAAGAAGTATAAGAGAGAAAGTAATATAAATATGAAGATAGTAAAGTAATATAAAGTAGTATAAATAGTTATATAATTATATAGGTATTTTACTGATGGAGAGATATATGGATAAGTAGAGAGAGAGAGAGAATACTAATTTTGATTATTATTTTAATAAAAAATATATACATGACAATTATCTATATACGATAATAATATAATATTAATTAATTAATATAATTTATATATAATTATTTTCAATTTATAGCTTATTATTAATATTAATACTTAAGTATAAATATTATATATATTATAATATTAATATAATATTATATATAATAATATAAGATATTATATTATATATATATATAATTATATAATTAATTTATTAAATATATATATTTATATAATATAATATATATATATTATATATAATAAGAAGTTTCCTTAGCTCGAGGGGGCGGCAGTGAGTGAGTTGGACTGAGTGTAGTTGAGTCATTTATATGAGCAACTACTTAACGGTGAGTTCGTAGGTAATATTCGAGTACTATCGTCAAAAACGGGATTTATAGTATAACTATATTATCGTAAACATTGAAAGTCAACTACAGGACGGACATCACGTAAAAAAATTGCCTATATTTGTTAAGGTATATGAATATATTCTGTATCAAAAGAAAAAGTTAGTTCCCTTTAAAACACATAAAATCTCATACAACTATCATCTATCCATCACTCAAAACCAATAGCTACAAACAAACATTAACATAACGGTACAACCTTTATATTCCACATTATACAGATAACTACACTACTCATAATTTCACTATTAGCCTCATACGCACAGTAGGTCTGTATGGATAAGTCCAAGAGTATACCTTATATGACTACTATAAACTGTACCTCACAGCTACGACTATGGCTGGGATTAATCTTGACTATATGGATTCTAGAAACTATGATGAGCTGGGTTATACTAATCATACCTACTTAGTAATATATACTGTGCCTACTTTCTCACACTTTAGTAGTACCACTGGTCGGGACATATAAAATAGTATACCTTATCTCCCAGATTGTATCTAGGGTAAAAATATCATATAATGATATCATAATATATGTACTATATTAGTAGTGTAATACCTGCACTTGTATTGTAGCTTAGTCAAAGTTTAAGTATAATATATATCTAATTTTAAATCCTTCATTAATAATTAAAATAAATAATTAATTATATTTTATATTAATTATTAATTATACAATAATTAATAATTAAAATGTAGAAGCAATAAGCTTGTAATTCATTATAATATATATTATATATATAAGAGTTATAGTTTATAAAATACTACTTTTGAAACTCAATATTTAATTTTCTCTCCTCTCTCTCATCTATTATATAATATATAAAATATATATTATATTATTATATATAAATATATAATTATATATATATAATATCAAAACATCAAATGTCGAGTTGAGTTTATCAATTATCCAAGAGAAGTGCAGTATTTATCTTAATCCCATTATATTATGTCTTTATATATATATATAATATTATAATATATATCTATATTATATTATATATTTAATTTTTTATATATATATAATATATATAATATATATATATATATATATTATATACATATTAATATATAATTATTATAAGTATGTTATTTTATTAGACGTCTAACTAGTTAAGTTAGTGCATTTAGATATATTTAGTTAGCATTAGATTATATGCATAAAACTAAAGCGAGAATACTTATTAGAATATAAGTCAACCTTTATAGGCTCATGATCTATTCAAGGATATATTAATTAAAGATAAGTTATCTAATATAACTTAATAATAATACTAATATATTTTTATTTTGATATGGATAGTTATTTTATTGGTCATAAAAGTACATGATTTAGTATTTTCAGCCTTATTGCCGCATATTGAGATATATAATATCTGCTATCTCCGTTATATATTTTCATCCCTACTATTTAGAGTGTATTATATCCTTATGATATAAATATATTAATTTATATTCCTACTTATGTTTAAGGTTTTCATGTACACTCGTATTTCATACAATCAAATTAAAATTTGTTCCTTCTCTATCTATTTAATAATCTAACTCTCTGACTAATCCTATAAATAAATGTTCATTTCGATACATCTTCACCATCTTAATAATAACTATCACCATAGAACATTTAAACTTTCTTTTATTTGAGTCGACTGCGGTGGAAATCGACAGAGATTAGGGAGGTAGTGGAGATAATAATGCAAAGAGAGAATCAAAGATTTAGAAGAGAGAGAGTTTTTGAGCAATGAGGATCTCTAAAGAGAACACGCACATGAGAAAGCTATGCAATCGAGTGACTGAGGAGTGACTTTGAGTGCCTGGAGAAAGAGCGAGATAGTTTCAGAATTATGAGAGACATTCTTATTCACCGAACTGTTGCATAATGAGGAACTTCAATCACCCAATCCTACCACAAATTGTATACAAATTTCAATCAAGAGATGCAAATACGCTCATTCTTTAAATATAATAACGGAAGTTAAACAAAATTAGTTGTTTGATTCGCGTTATTGAGAGGATAACAGAACGGATTTTTCCTACAACCATTAAAAAAATTGTGCATCCCAATCACTTACTTCTTGGTACTGGTTATGATTTTGTCAAATAGATCATACGATTTTATGTATCTGATATTGAAAGAGCATCTCTGCGGCGGAGTCTGAGGAGCTTGCGTATAGGTCCAGAATTAATGATACATACGCACTTAAATGCCGGTCACGAGTCAGCTGGCGAGTAGGTTTAGAGCCCATCTCTGCTCGCATCACTAGCGCTGTAATAACCCAGTGTATTCGTCACCTGCGTCGGATCGTCAGCTCTACCTGAAGGTCAGTTATTATTTCTCTATCTATGGACTCTCACGTCTGTCATCAGAACCTCTTGAAACCATTAGAGCGCACACCCTTCGCGTCCTTAGAACATAGTCGCGGCTTTTGACACTCCTTGACTTGCGTCGTGGATGTTTACATCTGTAAAATTATAATATATACACTTTCATTGTGAGTACTTACTTATACTGGATGATGCACGGTATATATATTTAATATATTTTCATATATTATTATTTATTATATATATATTATATTATATCATATTTTATATTTATATTTATTATTATATATATACTATATATATACTATATAATATATATTATTATATTTATTCTTATTATTATCTAATAATAATTATAATTAATTTATATATTAGTATATTTATATATTATTATATATTTATTATTAATTATTAATTTTTATATTAATATTATTTATTATATATTTATATAAATATATATATATATGGTTTATTAATTATTTAATAAAATATCTATCAATCATTTTCCGATCGAAAACTACAACTCTTATCTCAAAAACTACAAATAGCTACAGCTTACATGAAAAAGGAATACATTGCTGTAATACCTGGTAACATTTTAGTGGGAATAATCGTCAAAATATAAAAAATATAAAAAACAAAAATTCTATATTTATAAAAGAATCAATATTTTCTCAAACATACATTCTAACGCATTACCACGCGAACAGGAATACATCTGAGAGGAGAATCCTTAGTAAATTCAGTTAAGGAAAATTAAATATAAAATATATATAGAAAAAATTAAAAAAAATAAATATTGGCTATTTTTTTTTAGGAGCAGGGGACATAGTATATTATACTCTTCTAATGTATTTTATTATCTTAATTTATATACTTGTAATATGGCTATTACATATTCGGTCAATTAGGGGGCTCGAAGCCGACGGGGAACACAGGGCGGGACGTTGTATATCTCCATACCCAATCAAGGAGTGGGTATCGGAGAGCCCTCCCCGGAAGGGGCGGCAAATTTAAGTTCCTACTCCGCTTAGTTTCCTCTCGAGGGGAGTTAGACCCTGACTCCTGCCTATGCTGGTTGCGGTATTAGGTCCTCTTTGGTATTCTTATAGTTATATAATAAAAAGCAATGAATTATAGGAAAATATCTATTTGACGTATTCGTTAACGACGCTAACCAAATAAAACGGTATACTAATAAAAGAGCTTCACACCTTTACTCTTGTTTCATATTTTTCATAATGTTTTTTTCTTTTTATTTTTTTTTTACATCTTTTCCATATGATGAATTTTACAGGCATCCAGAAAATGTATTCACTTCGCCTGTACCGACTAAATTCGTAGTTATATTGACGAATATATATAACATCTATACTAATATATAACTATTTATTTTAGTAATATTAGTATTTTATTTTATAGAATCAGTTTATATTTTATTATACCCTCTTCATATAATCACACGGATTAATATATTATTATTGGGATAATATTTATACATTATATATATATCACCATAATCTATGATCTACTTTCATTAATATACTTTCGTACTTCAATACTACACTAGTTATAATGAATAACTACCTACTATATTCTATCAAATCCTACCCTATACTGCCCACCGTTATTACTAGGCCTATATCTCTCTGAGTTAATACCTCTATTGTATAACTAAAATATGGAGTATATCAGTAACATATTAGTATAATAGTAGAGTTAGTATAAGAAGCAGGATCTACAAAACTAAGTCATGAATAGATTAACTCAGTTAGTTTACCAATTTCCTTATAATATATAATTATTAGATCACATCTCTATTTTATTAATTTTTATAAAATTAATATTTTGAGGTAATTAGTTTTAAAATAATATACTATTAATATATATTAATATACAATTATATATATATATATTAATTATTAATATATATGAAATTTAATATAACTATATTATTTATATATATTATAATAAATAATAATAATATTTATACTACGAACTAAAATTTTACACTAGGATTCACAACAATAAGTTTTTTCTACTTTTCCCTGTATCTATTGTAGTTATTTGAGTATACGAGTTGTAGTTTTAAACCAATTATTATCACCTATTAATATAATATTATTAATATATAATATAACTATATATAATATATATATATATATATTATTATATATATATATATATATATATATATTAATATTAGTACTTTGATACTTGAGTGTTAATATTAGAATACTACCTTTCAACCAATACAAAACTATAGTAACTACTATATAACTTAAGTTTACATAAAGTATTAACCGTGACTCAAGCTATAAATAATTCCGGTAAGATTAAATTAAGGATTTAGCTCTTTAAAGCCTACATCAAATATTATTTACTGAATTGAGAAGCGAGAATGAGATTACTTATCACACACACTTCAATTCAAAATGTCGTTTAGACCCATCATACTATTGATGAGTTAAAGGGTACAATCCCATAGGGCAGGCCTACTCAATGCATATCGAATGTTCTTCCGTCCCTCTTTGCACTCAAATTCCGACTGATTTCTTATACAGTTGCAAGTATCCTCTTAAGCACTTTATATCTAACAAATTTCCATAAATACCTGGAGCAATGCAGATCAAACCTTCCCTTTATATAAAAATACCTTCAAAAAGGAGCAAAACAAACACCGATTAACCTGTCTTGTGAAATCCTGTTATGATCGGCCTAATATAAAATAAGCCCCTCATGATACCGGAGGCTTCCCACTCCCCTAGAACTCATCTGTGGGAGTTAGACGCATCCCGTTATCTGTAATTAATGAAGGTAAGTATTGGTAGCCATTACGTAAATTGCTCAAGGCTTGATCTAATGATTTACAGGTACTTATTACACTTCATTATTTTCTACTACAACTTGTATAATTTAAAGTTCTTATAATAATTCCACCATTTTTAAGTTAATTGAGAAACATTACTATAGAGACCTATCTATCCTATCTTTAATTATAACTAACTCTAACCCCTAATAGTTTATTTTAAACTATGAAAATCAAATGCTGAGCGTTCTTTAGCATCAAACGCCATTACCTATCCAATGTATGACTATCTACTTAGTCTCTTTTACCTCTAATTTTTCAATCCATTACAAGTAGATAGATAGAAGCATCTCGTCGGCTCCGTTTTTATTCTCGAAGACCGGATTTGATTGCTTATCTACGGCCTTAACTATACTCCGTTGAAATACATGACCACCTAGTTATTTTCTGCTCCGTGTCCTCCTACCTTACCTATACTGAGATCACAGGCGGAAATTTTTTAAGTTCGCTATGGACATCGATTTCTAGGGGTAAAAACTGACCCCCGATGTAATGCACGGAACGATAATTATTGAGGGTTCTACGAGCCCCCGATTTGACCAAACTATGTTTTTGCAGCCGAGTTTTTGTTCAAGATTATAATTTCCGGAACTCTGGTTTGAGTGCCGACTAAAACACTGCCTCGGACCGCAGACCCCTTCAAATTTGACCCAGGTGTTCGAATTGACCTTGCGTGAATTATTATATTATATTCTTTATATTGTTTATTTAAAATATATCCTATGTAATTAATTATTATTTTACAGAATCTTAGTTATATTTCAAATTTATATACTTTAAATTATATTATTAATGTTCATTATTATTAATTAGTGTAAGCTTAGTATGTAACTCGCAATTTCTAATGAATATAGATATCATTCTAACAGATAATCAATTCCCAATTTTTTACTTACTGATTACAAAACGTATCCCGGAGAGGGTGCCGGAATACTTGTTCTGTAGTTCGATAAACCGATTCCCTGACCCTAGTACATGGAAATATTTGGACGTTTTTTTTTTCACTCACTCACGACTTCCTAATCGTCCAGACAACCGAGGCTCCGAACTCTCCTGCTGGGAAAATATTTATATGATTTATATGTCTGTTTATATATTCACCCCGATTACTTGCTGAATAAAATATTTCTAATATATGTATATTTCAAGATTTCAGATGATTCAGTGAAGGAATAATATTATAAATATATATATAATATATATATACATACATATTTATTTATATTTAGTAATACTTCTATATTTAATGTATATAATATGTAAGCGGTTAAAGTTTTATATTATGAGAGCATTTACGAGTTATCTTGGATACATTATCATAAAATGTTATATTATTTTGTGTAATTTATAATTATATTTTTTTTTGTGAGTAAGTAATTGGATACTACCTATGAATATAGAAAAGGGATGTAATCTCGCTCCGCCAAGGGGAGCGCATAGGAAATTAAACGTATGTCCTGACTTTCTTTGCGTAATCCTTCATTAGATGTCACTCATTTGAAAGTAAACTATTTAACTATTGTTATTAAAGCCTCAAATAGAAATTGTTTTATAAAATACAACGAGCATGTCTTAGGTTATCTCCTTTAATACAGTAGAATGAAAGTCAAGACCCATCTATCTTGCTTCCGCGTGCTTTTCACAGCGGTTTATTATATTATGTAACTACTGATTCCAAATTCTTATTGCAAGTGCCCGATTCATTGGTTTATACCGTCATTGATTTCAGCCACGGCTCTCCAGGATCTGGTCATCCAGGTATAGACCCATCTACCTGTGCTCCGCTTGCTATTCATAACGGTTTATTATGTTTATGTAACTACCCATTCTAAATTCCTATTAAAGTGCCCAATTCATTGATTTATACCGTCTTTGATTTCTGCCATAGCTCTCAAGTAGCTAGTCATCTAGCGAACTGAAAATAGAGTTAAAGAAAAATATATATTTCAGAAACTAATTTTCTTACTTAAGTCATTTTTTAAAGAATGTAAATCATATAGAAGTGAAAGATTCTAGACCAAAACCGGTCAGTATATTTTTTATATTCTTTTCCGTTTACCACATTTTCTAAAGTTCGTTTAGACACGATTGTATCGCTTCTGACTTGTAAACATTTTGGTGCCAAATATATTTTAGCCGTCCGTGATAGTCTAACTAGATATAGTGTCCCATCACGTGATGGAAAGCACGTAGCTGACAAATTTAAAAAAAAAATTATAGTAAACCACCAAATTTTTAGAGGTTCTTATTACCGATAGCGCCGAAGAATTTGTATCAATTTTTTTTAGAAACTATATTCTGTGTGGTGTATTAAAGTTGCCAACGTTTCGATACGGCACGTTTCTTCAAATAGTATGGTTGAATGTGAGAATCAGCGGATTGAAAGATACCTTCGTCATATCTTTGTCGCAAATCAGAACGATTGGTCCCGTTATCTCCTGTTTGCTCAACTTTTCTTCACTTCTACCTATAACGTTTCTATCTTTAACACACCTCATTTTCTCTTAAATATCTATGTAAAACGTCTTCCATATAACCTACCTAATCCTACTTCTTCCTTTCTTCTAAAAAATTGAGAAGAAGAAAATTTTACATTAATATACAGAGGAAATGTATGAAAGAGCCGCTCATATCAGATAATTGGCTAGAGAAGAGCTTCAATCGGAAACACAAAATATGTTTCACGACAATGCTTTACAGCACCACCCAATGTTAAAAAATTGAAGACAAAGTGTACTTATCTTATGTTAAGCATCCACATCAGTCTCCGAAACTAGCCAAGAAATGGTTTTGTTTTCTCATGGTCCTAAATATTCTGAAGTTCAATAAAGTTATTTTGAAATGTCTTACCACCAACAGAGATTCATTGATCATAATGGACAAATTGTTATAATATTGGTCTTTGTTCACTTTTCTCAGAAGCATTCTTTTAGAGCTGTTATGAACTTTTGTTCCTACAGGATATACCGATACATGTACGATTGTAAGAATTTTCTCCAAACTCCAAACTCGAATATCCCACCTATGGGTCACCAACCATTTGATATGTTCGATGACCCAATAAGATTTGTTTTTCTCTCCCTTCTACCAGCACTTCATACTTTACCGATTCATGTGCAGGAGGAAGACGATATCTTCGTCCGTTTCAGGCACATATTGAACCAAGATATTTTTTCAGAATTTTCCACAACCATTTCTGTTTTGCCTGTGCTTCTCTACAACTGCTAAATGAAAACTGTTGCAAGAGAGAAGAGAGACGAGAGAAGATACGTATTAGAGAGTTGAAGAGAGAGTAAAGAGAGAGATGGAGAGTAGAGAGGGATAAAAGAGAGACTCAATGCTAATGCGCCCGATAAATACAGATCAAGCCTTTCATTTGTTACTCATCCCGCAGCGGTTCATCCGCGGCAGCAGCTGGCAGCGCAGATGTTCACTCAGAGAGAGGAGTGACGAGATGATAGATAGGATGAGTGAGGTAGAGTAGGAGAGAAGGAGACGCAGAGCCGAGAGAGAAGAGAGATAGAGAAGAGAAGCACTTTTATAACGGATTTTATTTGCTTTGACTGGGAAGTACGCATTATAACCTACATGATTGTAGTCGCTAGCGTAGGAGTTTTAGTTTTTGTAAATATTTTTTTCTTTTTGATGCTTCTTTAGCCACTACGATTAGGGGCTCGTCTCCATCCGGCGCTATATATAATAAGTTGTATTAGTTTGTGGTTTCTCGCATGCCTTTTACTTGGTCTGTCTGTCATATTATAGCTTAGTCCCTCGAGTTTTGTACAAAGTTATGGTAAGTATTGCTACAGATCACTTTCTTTTTCCTATATACTGTCCGCTTTTAAATACTGTTGGCACTAATATTGTTTATTGTCATAAGCGACGGTGTGAGTTCTTGCATTTTGAGCAGACCGCGGTGGCGCTGGTTTTTCGAATCCTTGAGATTGTCGCGATGCTCTAGTGCAGTTTAGAATTACCGTAGAAGTTCCTCCTTTGGAATTTTAGGGCTTATGCTCGTGTAGGTGCTGATTTTAAAATATAAAAAAATAAAAAAAAATTATTTCTAAGTAGGCATAAAATTCTTTATTGGGTCTGAAGATTAGAATCTGTTTATAATATGTGTTTAGATTAACATTGTCCGTTAACAAGACTTTATATGTTTAAAACAACATAGTAAGTCTATTTATAATTTAGCTGATGAATGAAGTTGTCGTTCATATAGATTTATAAATTAGACAATTATTGTATTGTGTTTTCATCGACTTTTCATTTGTGGTTAGTGAAAATTTCTTGAAAGGTTAATTGTCTTAACACAAACTTTCTAAATCCTTTTACAGATTCCTTTATATAAGTGGGATCGTATCCGCTTAATACTCAACTCTGTTACTCATGAAGACTGTTCAGTTTACCAGCAAATATAGCTTTGTAACAATTGTGGTATTCGTACAATGATAAAGTCTAATACAACAATTTTAAAAGGCTTCTTTCAAGTTGAAAGATTGCAGAAGTCACAATAACTTATATTATATTACGTTAAATCAGTGGCAGGTATTGTTTTATGCTATGTATTAAAGTTGTAACTTCTGAAGGTCTATGTTCAAATTAAGGTAGAAGGTTTATGAATTTAACATAAACTGCCTAGATAAAGTCAACTTGCAGAGATTTGCTTAATCATATTAACTTTTTTTTGAAATACTAAGTGGTTAATTCTACTTTTGGAGCTTTTTAGAATCGAAATTCCATTGACCACTCTTTATCGCAGAAATTGGAAGTGGAATCACAGCAAGCAGCTTTCGACATCTAACACAAAGGATCCTCAAGTCTAATATATTTTAGACTGTGATTGATCGGTTGGCTAAAACCTTAAATGAATCTCCGATGAGGTTAAGTTTCTTTCAACTGGAGATTACTGTTTACCTAATAGATGTAGTCGAGGTTGTCCTTAGGCTTATTATTTAATCATTGTTCTACGTGTTTCCTTTATCTATACGAAGATCCATCCTCTTTTTTGTATTACTATACTCAACATTGGAGATGTGAATACATATATCATTACAGCATTGTTGTTTTGTTCATTTCTCTCTTTGACTGCATCTCTTCGTTAAAATGAAGTTAACGATTATAGGTCAATCAATTCTATCACATCATACTTGAAATTCGGTTTCTTAAAAACACTAAACTGTTTTTCAATTTTATGAAATGCTGAAATACATGTGCAATAATGTAAAGTTAGATTAATAATGCGTTGTTCAATCTCCCCTCTTTCTGCGAGCTGTTTGTTTGCCTGGGTGTATATTTGTAATTATTAGTCTCATCAATAACATAGCTATACTATATACTTACGTTTATTACTTTATATATCGCTTACGTACTTTTATATATATATCATTAAGGTTTATTTTCGTAAAAATAGATTCTCGCGTATAATCGTTTTTCTCATTTCTTTTCATTTTTCCATCTACTGACTTTCCAATCTGTGTTGTTGTTTTTTTTTCTTTCTTCTGCTTCTGTTATGTCTTTAGATGCGTGCATCTGGCTTCGTAATATTTCCTTCGCACATTGCTTAATTTGTCTCTCGTTATTAGACTATTTTCACCGACTTGCGGGCATCATCGATATCTTTGGTTTATCGAGTACGTACAATTTAGGCTAATTTCCTTTTGTTCAAGCAATATTACTTTAATTTGAAACTAGAATGTTAGATGATGAGTTATTATTATATATAGTATAAGTATATATATATATATATTATTTATATTATATTATTTATTATTATTATTAATATATTATTATATATTATTATTATATATTATTTTATTAATTATTATTGTTATTATATATTAATATATATATATTTATATATATATATATATTATATATGTATATATATTGGACTGGGCTCTTATTTTTTCAATGGTTATTGTATTTATATACAGGACCCTGCGGATTTGTTCTACAATATCATCTAAAGGTATTCCATTCCAAGTTTGAGATCAATCGGTTAGAAGCAACCCGTGTCCCACGAGCGTCAAAAGTTGTCATGTTGTGAATAGTAGGCTTTTTCAAAACAATAATTTGCAGCAGTTGTCATGCTGCCTCGGGCGGGTCAGTACATCCGTTTTTATACCTTGTTTATACGTACATGTCCTGTCAGATGAAAGCTGCACCTGCACGGGACCAGAAATGTAGTTTGATATTTCCCTTTATCTCATCATACAGCTTGATTGAATATGTTTTTGTGTTAAGTATGAAAATTGTTAACGGAAAGAACTGTTTATCATCGGTTCAATGAAAAATCAAATAACCGGGAGTAAACTACCCTATTGAGGAGATGATTTACGTCTCCTATTTTATAGCACGTACAATAAATTTAAATTTACATGATAGTGCATCTCTTGTAATTGGAATGATGTTATTGTTTCTGGAAGAATGACCGTAACCAAGCAAGATCGTTTGGACTCGCAATCAAAAAATGGTAAAAAGTTTTTACGAATAAAATCGCGGACGAAAAAAGAAAGAGTGAGAATTAAAAGTAAAGGAGAAGAATTTGGAGATAGTCTAGATGATGTGTTGTTTATTTGTGGCAGATGCAGTGGATATGACTATAATAGAGAAAGATAGAAAGTTTTTACATTTATTGGACTTGATGTGTTTTTGATTGTAATGATCAACTACTGCACAGAAGATAACAGCCGCAGAAGTAGGGAAGGCTGAACGAGTTAGCAAAGGAATTTAAAGGAGAGAAAAGGCGTCTTTCACCGTTAATAGTTCAGGTTAGTGAGTTATGTATTTCAATTTGATAATAATTTTTTATCATTTGCCTTACGTCACCTGAATGCTTCTTACTATTATTTAGCGTATGTTAGCAACGATCAATTATTTATCTTGCGATATCGATAATTGTATTTTGAATGATATTTCAGAATGTAATTAGGCTGTTATCCATCAGAGGATAGCGGAACTCAGCCTCAAGATGAAGACTAAGCAGAAACTATTCGATTCATTATCATAGATCAGGTCTTTCAGATATCGGTCGTACGTTGAAATAGAAGTGAGATGTCGTTTTTCCCGAGTCTCGAGTTTACACACAAAACGAGATGGGAAGAAATTTGACAGATTAACTCATGCAGCACTAGACAAATGTAAAGTTAGCGATAGAGATGCGGTGGTTTGCATATATTAGACAGCTTTGGTTCACAGTTAAATTTAAATCAAAGAGAATATGTCATCAATAGCACGTCCAATAAATTTAGGGGTGAACGAAGAAGTTTCATTTGTAGCAGGGTCGAGGTGGGAGGTTTTAGATCTAAATTTTTATTAGAATAAAACTATGTAAAGTTAATTTAAAGGGATTACTAAAATTCTCCTTGATATTTACCGGAAAAAGTTAGTTGATCGACTCCCAGCGATAGTCTCAGGTGACAAGATAGAATAACTTCTAGGAGTTCCAGAATCTTTTCATCAGGAAACATGTAAAGATATCATCTGCTATATTGAGACACCATACGAGAATGTCACCACTGACAACTTTGTTCAAGCTTTTGTTTTTTAACAAATTGCTAGTAATAAACATGAAGACTAACTTCATCATATTATCCTTCACTATACTGTAAATAATAAATCGTGATAACATGTTCACATTTGCTGGTGAACACCAGTATTTATGAAATTGGTATTGCAGGGGGGAGTTTTTCAATAGAGTACACCTTCACTCGTACCAAAAGGCCAGAGAATCCGACTTATTTAAAAGATTTAAAAAAAAATGGAATCATATTAGCAAGGCACAATATTTGACATGGGGGCAGATACAGAGGTAAGAACAATTATTAAAATGATGTGTAATGAGATCTTACAATATGCCCAATATTTAAATTAAAGAGGATCACCGTCGTCACCATTTGGGTTGTTTTTTTACTGGCTATAATTTTTGCTAGTTAGATAGTTCATTCACGCGATATTCATTCCTGTCAACCAGGACGGCATAATACTTAATGGGCGAATGGATGGTGAAAAACAATTTATTGCTTAAAAATATATCTACTTATAAAACTTTAAATTATATATAAAAGGAGAGAGCACTGAAACTAAAATGTTGCTTTTGTCGTAAAATATCGCTTTTAACATAATTTCCATACATAGTTTTTGATAAATTATTCGATTGAATTAAATTTCTTAAACGATCTTTTAAATTTAAATACTACGATAGATCTGTTGTTGAAGCAATTCATAACATTATTAGTCATTTATGGTATTTAGTGAGGAATGTGCAGACCGTTTAACAGAATAAAAAATAAACGATGACATGAGAAGAAAGATGGCCCATTATGTTATGAGACAACGCAATCCGTACAGCAAACTATTGAAAGCCATGGATAATAACATCAAGTCGGAGAAAAAAAGTTAAATGTTTGATATAAAGATGATTTGGAATATTTCAAAGTAAAGAATCTTCTTTAGATTTATTTAGCATCAGGTCGCAGATTAGAATTATCAGGTTTGGTCTTTTTCTCTAAAGAATTCTACCAACTGACCCTGTGATTATGAAAAATCAGAAAGTTACGTTGAATGGAAGAGAAGTTGTAGCTTGGTAAGAGTGGTAAGCGACACCCAAGCGATGCGGTCCACGTGGAAGGAGAATTTTAACGAAAATTTCGCAAACACGAATAAAAAACAATTTGGCTTTAACAAGTAAGCTAGGTTAACTAATATTATAAATCTATAATTGGGTGGTATTTTGTAATACTATATCTGTATATTTCATATAGATTTA
>JABUQX010031733.1:0-2500 GCA_015478945.1 Trachelipus rathkii
CCCACAACTGGATTTTTAAACGAAGTGATAATAAGAGATTCCGCTTAGAAACAAAAATGTGAGGAAAAAAAGTTCAGAGACCACTTTGGTCCTCAGATTTGTCTAGACTCTAAAGGAAAACTTACATAAAGAAGAAAACGATAAATGAATGTGTGTGTGTTGCGTTTGTAGGTGTGCGCCTGTAGGTATGTATGTGTTCTGTGTGTGGTGGTGCATTGATGATATAATTTTAAAATTCAACCTTGCAACACATGGATAAAGGAAATTTTAAATTGCTCTCTTGTAACGACAAAGTAAAACCTTTTAACCAGCAGAACATTTTACTTTTGTTTTGAAATTCAATGTTTTTCTCCACATTAATATTAACATATATATATATTATATATATATATATATATATAATATATATATTATATTATTATATATATATTATATATATATATATATATATATATCAAGTATATATATATATATTGGGAGGAGAGAGAGAGAGAGAGAGAGAAGAGGGAGAAGAGAGAGAGAGAGAGAGAAGAGAGAGAGGAGAGAGAGGAGAGAGAGAGAGAGAGAGAGAGAGAATAGATAAAGAGCGAGAGAGAGAGATGAGAGAGAAGAGGAGAGAGAGAGAGAGAGAGAGAGAGAGAGAGAGAGAGGTAGAGAGAGAAGAGAGAGAGAGAGAGAGAGCGAGAGAGAGATGTTCGCTATACCGCCGCGATGAAATTACCTCCTTTGGCTTAACTGTATTGTAGGGTCTCCATGACATTCCTTGGTGCCTACCGGTTCGCCCTTTCTTCTGTGTCGATGTCCAGCACTCTCCCCAGATAACTTTGCAGACACACCTTTTATCTCATAAATTACTACATATCACCCTAACTTGTATCACACCCCTCTCTGAAAACGATCTTGCAGACATCCCTTCCCCTTATAATCTATATGTGTGGGGAGAAGAATGCCCGATCGATGTATCGTGTCGTAGAAAGGCCGACTAAATGAACGGTGGTAGTTGTTGGCTGCACTACCACTTATCTTATTGCCAGGAATGCAATGCATGACTCGGAGAAGGTCGGAGATCGCCGTAAGCGGCTTTCATCTTTAGGCGAAATATATGAATCGTATGGTAATGAAATGCAGCGAATAAGTTTGAGGGAAAAGGAGAGAGGCTTGGTGGATTGTATTTAAAACAGGGCAGATTATTGCTCGCTGTGACTGAAGTCAAAGATGAAAGGAAACTGCGAAAATGAGCGGTGTGGTGTGAAATGTTGTATGTGCTGGGGTGGAAAGGAATGAGAGGGGAGAGAAAGGAGTTGCAATTCTGATGAGTTACTTGTGGCACTCTGAGCCTATGGTAGATTTTGTGCGTGTGAGTACTAGAATTCTAGTGAATGGTTAAATTTATGCTTGAAAAGGTCAAGGTATTGTGTTGTGATATGGTTCATTTGAGGGTAATGTTGAAGAGAGAGTGCGATTTTCCTGGATAATCTGAATTGATGTTTTGGATTGGGTGAGTAGGGGCTTCAGATTGATTGTGTTTGGTTTACTAACTGGTTGGATAGGGGATCAAAAAAGGGATGGTATACAGGTGTTTTTGGGGTATCGGAGAAAATGAGAATGATAGTAAGGTGATTGGTTTCTGTGAGGAGAGAGGTATGTGTGTAGGTAAACTTTCTTTAAACAAAAGTATTCATAAGTATGCTAGAGTTGATGAGGGAGGGGTTTGAATGGGATTATCGATCATTATGTTGTTTTGTGTAAAATTAAGTTAGTGGGCTTTGGATGAGAGGAAGGGTGATAAGGAAGGAAGTGATTAGAATTAGGAGTGAAAAGTAAGTGTAACAAGGTAACATAAGGATAAGTATTAAGAGCGCTTGTAAGTAAATCAGTTGAATGTGAACAAGGTTGAAACTGATACAAAATCTGGATACAAATGAATTGATAGCGGTTATTAGTAGTGCAAAAGAAGTTTGTGGATGTGCTAAAGTAGGAAGTAAGAATGTTAAAAGTGAGTGGTGGAATGAAGAGTTGATGCCAGCGGTTAAAAGTAAAAAAGAAGCGTGGTTGAATGTACTAAAAACCAAAAAGAATGATGTTTGGAATTATATAAGGAGGAAAAAAGGAATACTAAAGGATGCTTACGTAGAAGGAAAAAGATGATGTAAAGTGAACATGTTTGGAAGAGGATGATGGGCTTCATGGGAATAAAAGCTCATTGAAGGAAGCGCGAAAGGTTGAGAATGAGAATAAGGGGAATCTGCTTAAAAAAATGAATAGGGATGGGGCTTTCGTAACTGATGAAATTCCTTTACTGACTCAATCCACTTTGCGTAGCACACATATACATCCGCTTAACCAACCGGCTATCATTCATCCTTTTCATATGACCAAACAATCATAATGCACTCTCGTTTATTCTTTCTTCACACCACAAAACTCTCTAATACGTTCATTCCTCATTTTATCAATTCTTCTCACACTAACATACCCTAAGATTGTTATCTGAGCAAGG
>JABUQX010031733.1:10000-12500 GCA_015478945.1 Trachelipus rathkii
TATTAAAGAGTATATTTAACATCTATCCATTTCATTATTTTATTAATTTTATTTTTACGAGATAGAGACTCGGCCATTTTTGTCATTTTTTAAAATGGAGGTATCGTCAGCAAAGAGACTGAAAAAGCGTTATGAGAGTTGAACAGATCATTTGTTAATATTAAAGTAAATAAAAAAGGTCCAAGAATTGAGCTCTGGGGTACGCCGGTTGATGTTTGAAGTGTGGCTGATTAGTTTCATTAGTTTTACGTATTGAGATCTTCTCCTTAATGTAGCTTTAAACCATTAATTGTGTCCCTTCAAAGCCGCATTTGTTCATTACTTAATAGTAAATGTCATGATCAAATCAAAGGTCTAAAAGCTTGTGAATCTAATAATATAGCAGGGAGAGTTTTATTTTCTATATTTTCTGTAACAGTTTTTTCGTTAATCAATGAGGGCATTCAGCAGTTGAACGTCCTTTTCTAAATCCAAATTGTGAATCATTAAGAATATTGTTTGATATAAAATATTCAGTTCACTGATTGAAAAACTAATTTCTCAAATATTTAACTAATCGTGTTTGTGATAGCTACTTGTAGTTTTTTGCTAGGCAAAGGTCTCCTTTTTAGGTATAGGGATCACTTTTTGCTGTCTTGAATATATTTGGGAAAAATTCAGCAAAAATGATCATTGAACAAGTGTTTTAAAGGGCTGGCTATTATGTCGGTAGCTGAGTTTGAGGATGTGATTGGGGATAGAATGTAATCACATTTTTTGTTTTTAAATCAACTGCAGCTGCTAGGCTTTACCTCCGGGACAGTGATGGGAATAAAGGAAAATGAGACTCGTTAGTCTTGGAGAAAAGTTTCATATGATGTTTGACTAGGGGGCTTGTCTCTCAAGATTTGCTTACCGACTTACGAAGTATTCATTTAGTCCGTCTGCGATCTTATTTTGGTCGGTTGTTAACTGATTGTTTAAATTCAGTTCTTTTTTACATTGTGAGTTTTTTTTGTTATTGTTGATTAATTTATTGATTAAACCCAAGTGGCCTTCGAGTCTTTGTTTTGCAATCCTGGAATTTGTTTAGAGGTCGGGTTTTTCTTTGCTTTTCTAAGAACTCCTTTAATTGTTTAATATGTTTATATACTTGAAAATGGTATATATTTGTTTTTAAAGTTTTCGGTCGAGTTTATGTTTTGGTTGATAGCGTTTAGCAAAGCTGGTGTGCCCATGGTTTGAATTCTTTTACACAAGTTTTTCGTTTAATAGGGAATGATCGTCTAGCATTTTTTTAGTATGTTTACGAAAGAGTTGAATTTTCGTCGATGCCCATTTCTCTGCTGTAGTGAATGAAAAGTCTATTTCTTCATTTTGTTCTATGTATTTCAGCTTTTGGATGTTCCCATCAGCCTGTCATTTTCATGGTGGTGAAATTTTGAGTTTTATTAATATCAATTTTTGCAAGACATGAAAGTGATTCGGAGCATATAACTTTTTTATTACGAAGGTTTTAACGTTTCCAGTTTAGGTTCCCCCAGATATGATCTATTAAGGACGGAGATCTATTTTCGACGTTGTTTGGACGTGGTAGGTAGGCGTTTATGTAGATTGACGAAACCGTTGATAACATTAAGTTGAGAGACAAGAGTTTTGCTTGATTTTTATGTCTCTGTGAAGAGATCAATGTTGATAATCCACCCGCAATTATTACTTTAGAGTTAAGAAAGTGTGTTTTGATAATGTTCTTAAGGGCATTTATGTTTTAGATGAATTTGGGGGTCTATAGACTCCCATTACAATTATTTTATTCGATTTTATTTGTACGCTAGTTGCTAGTGCCTCTATGTGTGAGTTGACAGTTGAAATTATTACTTCATGGGATGTATAAATGCCATTTTTTAAGTAAATTGAAACTCCTCCACCCCGTTTGTTAGATCGAAATGCATGTGTTTCAGTATATCCAGGGATCGGATATAACCCGTTGTTATATTCATTTAGAAATGTTTCGGTTAATACTATGCAGTCAATTATGATATTTTGGTAACTTAGATAGTCCAGAAAAGTGTTGTGATGTTGTTTAAGGCTTCTGATGTTGTGGTGGAGAAGAGAGAAGTGGCTCAGTTCAGGTGTCTTTTGATGTTTCAATATCTCCGGATAGATATATTCAGAGGCTACTGGAATTATGTTTGAGGTGAAACATCAGAGTGGCTTTCCGTGAACATTGTATATCCGTAACAATAATAATACTACTACCACCACTACCACTACTACTACTAATAATAATAATAATAATAATAATAACAATAATAATAATAATAATAAAAGTATTAATATAATGTAATGATAATAACATAAATACTTAATAATAAAATAATAATAAATAATAATAATAATATAATAATATAAAATGATAATTACAAAAAATAAAAAAAATGTAAAATAAAAGTTATAAAATTTTATAAACTTTATAGTGTCGATTTAATTAATAAACAATTGTGGGCAAATTATATGTAAC
>JABUQX010031733.1:15000-40305 GCA_015478945.1 Trachelipus rathkii
CAAAGGCCTGCCCCGCTATTTAAATGAATGAGTACAAGAAGATTTTACTCTCGCAGCGGATTCGAACGTTGGACTCCCGCGTGCTGAGTTAGGACAACAACGGATGCTCTAACCACTAGGTCATCCACCGTCCCCAATAAAAGAACGCTTCAAACGTAGTTTTAAAGCACCCGGTTTTCTCATCCCATTAAATGCTGATACTCAAAGGGCTGGACCCCCCATTTAAATGAATGAGTCACTAGAAGATTTTACTCTTTCGGCGGGATTCGAACACGAACTCCGCGTTGCTGAGTTATCAGAACACGATGCTCTAACCACTAGGCCATCCACGTCAAAAAAAGAACGCTCAAACGTTAGTTGTTTTTAAAAGCACCGGTTTTCTCAATCCATAAAATCTGAGTACTCAAAGGCCTGCTCCCATTAAATGAATGGTCACAGAGAAGATTTTACTCCTTCGTCAGCAGGGATTCGAACGTTGGACTCCGCGTTGCTCGAGTTAACAAACAAACCGGATGCTCCTATACCACTAGCCATCCACGTCCCCCAAAAAAGAACGCTTCAAACGTAGTTTTTAAAGCACCCGGTTTTCTCATCCAATAAAATGCTGAGTACTCAAGGCCTGGCCGCCCATTAAATGAATGAAGTCACAGAAGATTTTACTAACCTATCGTCACGGGATTCGAAGTATCATAACAATAAATATATAAATAAGGCCTTTCTATATATATATATATATATATATATATATATAATATATATATATATATATATATATATAATTTATATATAATATATATATATAGTATAATATATAATATATATATAAAATATATATCTATATATATATATATTATAATCATAACCCATTACCACCTGACCCACTATATATAACTAAAATACATATATATATCTATATATATATATTAATATAAAATTATATAATATATAATATATATATATTATATATATATAATATATCATATATATATATATATATATAATATAATATATATCTATTATTTATATTATATATAAATTATTATATATATACTATAATGTATAAATATATTTAGGTGGCCGAACGCACCGGGGGGCGTGCGGTGCGGTGCGTGTGCGCTCATGTTGGTGCGGGTGCCGGTGCGGGTGCTGCAGGCGCATACCGGTGCGACTGTGTGGTGCGGCGCGGTTGCGGATGACCGCACCAGAGTGCGTGCGGTGCGAGCACGAAGAAAAAATTAGGTGGTTGTCGGTGCGGTGCGGTGCCTGGTGCGGCCTTTTGATCGCACCGCACCGCACCGCACAGCTCCGACAAATCCTTAAATAAAAAAAATAAAAAAAAAAAATAATCTGATATATATATATATACTACTATATATATATATATATATATATATATATAATATAATATATATATCTTAATTATAATATATATATATATATATATATATATATTTATATATATCATCTATACTATATATATATAGGGGTCTCACGCGTTTATGTTACAGCGGTTTATCACCGTACGGGATGTTTAAGTTTGAAAATGTGTAAGAATATAAGTTTGATTATTTCATTCATTAAGGAGGATGGGATATGTTACGTTGGTGTCGGCAACGCTGCAATAACGAAAACCGCTCACAAACATGAGAATGTCGAATGGGTTGATATATTTTTATGGCTCGTGAAATCACATAATAAATGAGGTTGACTCTCCTCTTCGACATTTTTTTTATAGGGTGTTCGTTCCACGCAATGTAAACCCATAAACAAGTAGATCGTCAGCATAGACATATCATTTGCGTTAATAAATACAGTTACATGAACAGGTTCGTAAACGCGTCAATGATACCAACAATATAGTTTTAAACGTGAATGTGAAAAGGTTGAAGAAAGCAATGGTATTCAAGACAGCTCATAATATCGATACATGTATGTAATACGTTGGTTATAGTATCATAACAAATTTACACCTTTGAATCTTATCCCACAGCATGCCAAAAGGGAGAAGAACGTCAGGCCGTTTCAACTTGTACATCAACAGTGAATTACAAATGTTGTTCGAAGACGCTTCCATCCAGGCAAATACATGCCTCAGCCCTCTGGCGCCAGGTTTCCATTGCATGCATATTGAAAGTGATGCCCGGTTTATTGCCCTACTTCGTTGGTTTTATATGACGCGACAGATCATCGGGCGAAGTTACTGGGTCATAAAACCAGCGTACACGGTATGTTTGAGTTACCGCCACAGAAAGTAGTCAGTTGGTGTTTAAGTCCGGGGTTAACGCGCAGCGCCATGGAAATGGACCAGATCTTCCCATCATCTTCCTGGAAAGGTTCTGTCGAGGTAAGTCGTCACTATGCTGCATTCATGTGCTGGGGACCCATCATGTTGGTAATATATTTTTCGTTGTGTTCTTAAAGGTATAATCACTCAGGAGGTCAACAAGGACCGTCTGCAGGAAATGGAGGTAACGCTGTCCTGTCAAATTTCCTCTCGAGACAGTTAAGGCCCCGATAACTACTATTGAGTATAACCAACACCCAACCGTTGACTTGAAAGTATGCGACGCCTTGGGTGATGCTATGAATGTTAATATGGGTTGTGTTTCCGGCCAATAGTAGTAGGGAGGGATTCGCCTCGCGTTGGTCATTATTTGACACCCGAATTTTTACCTGCCTTGACTTTTTTGGCCTTTGAACTTTTTTTTGACCGGCGACTCTCGTTTTTCGGCCTTGACCTTTTTTGGCTGACCCTTTTTGGCCCACCGAGCTTTTTGAGAACCCAAATTTTTTCGGCCAACCCTTTTGTTATTCCAGGGGGCAATTTTGGCAACCCTAATTTTTTGCAACCCTACTTTTTGTAACCCTTTTGAGAAGGGTGCGCCAAAACGGTTTGCGCAAGTCAACCGTTTACTGTCCCACCCTAATTTTTTTCGATCAACCCTTGGTCCTTCCATGGGTCATTTTGGCACCGCTAATTTTTTGGCCCCTTTAGGGCTTAGCCCCTTTTTTGATGTTTTGACCTTGAATATTCGTTTGGACCTTGAATATTTCGGGCCTGAACGGTTATCAAGGGCTGAATTGACCATTCTTAAAGGTGAGTGAAGATTAAGTCGGGATTTTATCCTCGAGCTTCAGATCAGGGACGGCCACTTACCTTTGTAGGTTATCTGTGCTACATGAGGTTCATGTGGTATCTGACCTGTTGGATCTGTTCCTAACTTATTTTCCAATCGCGTCGACACATACACACACACACACACCACACACACACACCACACATACACACACATAACACACACTTCACTTATACACACATTCCCTATGACACTTATACACACATCCACTATGACATTTACATTTACCCATAAGACACTTAGCATTTACATTATACCAACGTACAAACACACACTACTAACCCTTTGGCCTTCCATGAGTCAATTTTGGCCCACGCCTATATTTTTGCCATCCCTTAATTTTTCGGAACTAATTTTTCGTCAATTCCTTTTGGTCTTCCAGGGGATCAATTTTGAGAACTCATCCAAATTTTCTCGGATCAACTTTTTTGTATAATTCCAGGGTTAAATTTTGGCATTGTATACTTTTTTTGAACTTGTAGCTTTTTTTGATGCTTCAACTTGTTGCCTCAATTGTTATACTCAAGCATTTATTGATGACCAAACTTGAATGACGTCATCTTTGGCGGTTCATCTTTGAATGTGCTATATGGATGTTTAAGATTGATGGCCCAGAATTTATGATGATTCAATCTTTGAATGGTTCCAATCAACCCGTAAGAAGTATCTAGGGATGTTTTATTAGTGTTCTATGAGTATTCTATGAGTTGCCAGGAATGCTCAGGTTGAGTGTCAACTTTTTTCAAGCCTTTTCTAGCCTCCCCTGAGCCTAGAATAGCTCTAATATGGGTGTCTACCCCTAGGTTTATAAGGTATGAAGGATTCGATTGGTTTATATTACAAGTTGCTAGAAATGCCTCCTACTATAGTTCTATACTTTCTAAACACTTATAGACGACAGAAATAATATATATATATCTAAAGAGTTACACATTTGAGCACAGTGAACGCAAACGTTTCAGAGTCCACGTCGCAGGTGAGCCCCGTCGCGTAACCGCCGCCGCGTGCGCCGCAGGCGCAATATTACGCGTAAATCCGCCGCGCGTGCGCCGCCCAAGGCGCAACTTATTTTCCGCGTAAGCGCGCCGCGTGCGGGTCGCAGAACGCAATATTTAACCACGCGAACAAAAAATTATATACTATGATGTCATTCATTTTTACTTACAAATGTACGAAATTTTATAAAAACATAATACTTTACATAACCTTTATAAGCCAGTAAATCATAAATTCAATAAAGGGTGTTACTAACACAGAAGGGATTAGTATGCCTTTTGTTTTACTGCTTTATGCTGCTTTAAACTCATGTTTTACTGCTTTAACTATATGTTTTGCTTTTACTCATATATTTATTAACATTACATACCTTAAATGCAGTAAATCAGTAAATCAATAGAGGTTTACATAGCAACAAGGGGTTAGTTATGCCTGTTTGTTTTAACTGCTTACTGCTTTAACTCATGTTTTTACTGCTTTAACTCATATTTTTTACTGCTTTAAACTCACATATTCTTTAACATTACATACCTATAAGCAGTAAATCGGTAAAGCAATAGAGGTGTTACCTTAGCACTCAGGAATTAGTAGCTTTGGTTTAACTGCTTAACTCATGTTTTTACTGCTTCTAACTCAAATATGTTTTTTACTCGCTTTAACTTCATAATTTATTTAAACATTATGTTCTTTTATAATTTTTTTATTTTTTTGTTCCAATACGTTTTACTAACATTTTCTTTTTACTAATTTTATTTGTGTTAATACACGATTTAAAAATTTGTATGTGAGAAAAACACACAGAGTTTCGGATATATAAACATTTTATTTTAATAAAATTGTATGGAAATTTATTCAAAACATATACTTTACTGCTTTACAGCTTTAATTATTCTCATTATTCATTATTTCACTTAATTTTATATGGATGTGGAAAAATTTACGTTCCGAAGTCCGGCTACATGTCCTGTATCTTGGTCGAAAGGCTGGGTAAATACTTCTATTATTCCCATATTTTTAAAGAAATGGAGATTTTTAACAACCGCTGTTAAAATAAAACATAGTGTTTATTAATGGTTTACCAGACAAAATTTAAAGAATATACAAGATGTTATTCAAATTTCATGAGGCCCTATATTACGATATTAGATCGTTGGACAATATACATGGACACAAAATTATTGTAAATTAGATGATTTATGCACAATTGAATTGGAAATAGCAGAAGCGTTCACAGTATTTCCCCCATCTAATATCCTCTGTGTTTTTCATAACACAGAATATTTTTCATCAAAGCAAGCTTATGCGAAGTGGTTCTTTTAAACCATGCAAGTATTCTAGTTGTTTGCAGAAGAAAGAGACATGAGTCAAATAATGTATTGGCCAACCTCAAAATGTTTCCCCTTCAAGGAAAGGAGTTCTATTAAAAATATAAGAGGTTACTTCGATCCCCATCGGTATTTGATGTTGAAACTTCAACCCTAACAAACGCACATAGTGGGTTTGCTCCCGTACCAAATTCTTCCCTATGAATAGAACTGTATACCATAACCTGAATAATTATGCTCTAATTGCAAAAGTTATTTACCTCTTATAAAAAAATTTTAGAAAAGCTGAAACCATTTGAAAAACGTAAACTAATTATCGAGGATGAGAATTCATCCAGTGTGTATGTGAAGTCTGTTAAATCTTATAAAGGAAATGTTCCTTTAAACCAGACTCAGAAGGTAAAGCTACGTCGTTATAGAAACATCATTAAAAAAACTCTCCCTCAACATTACAAATCTGAAAAAAAAAGAAGTTACTAAGAGAGAGAGGAGTCATTCCTGCATTTACTCTCCTCAGTTTACGCTGCCACTGATAACTAAGTGTTGTCCCCATGATGAGAGAAGTTGCTGTACTTCCATATAATGAGTACGAAAAAATGAAGTATAATAATACAGCATCTGTACAGAATTCAGTTCCTCTAGATTCGCCATTCACATCCTTATATGAAACAGTTATTACAAGCACTATGCAAAATCCACAGCACAGGTTTCATCATTCACAACGTCAATATATGCAGATATTACCACACAATGCATTGACATTACGAGACCCTCACATTCAGAACAACAGTTGCACCACCAGAATCCTTATATTGTGAACGACTCATTAAAATCTTTTCAGCAGCCTCTACCTCATAGCTTATATAATCCTAAAGTTTGAACAGATAACCAATTACGAGAAAGAGTGTACAGGAATATTAAATTCAGCATTAACATCATGAAGAAACGCATCTTATACCAGATGCCAATACAAAAATTGATAGATCTTAAAGAATTGCACCTACATCCATCCCTACGTAACCCGCTAACCGATGATGTAGATATACCCAATGAAGTAAAACTTGAAGTGAAAAAAGAGATAAATTTAAAAATATCCTAGAGGAGAGCTTACCTATTAGAGTGCGTAAATCAGGAATAGCTTTATATAATTATTTTAAAAGAACAATTATCTTTGAATGAAGCAGGGCAGATCGTAATTGGATGATGAAATAGTTAAAGGATCAAATAGTGTGGATTTTGATAGCCTGATCTCTCTACGTAACGGAAAAAGGCCTGTAAAAAGGTTGAGAATGAACAAACAAGAAACTTCAAAGACGTATTAATTTTCCCAGAAGTTTACTCTTAAATACACAAATGTTTAGCAGCTTTGGATAACAATACCCATAAGATCCAAGACTGATTCAAGTCCCAGCAGGTTTCTTCTTAGCTTCAGATAAATTTAACGGTGTTACCAGATGAAGAATAAGAAAAACCTTAATAATCAAACTAAATTGGATTTAAATCGTAATTAATGTATTACGATATATTTATTATTAATGTCTGTGAGTAAATAATATGTTATTTTAAACCTTTTTCTTTAACCCTTTTAACTGTTATATGCACAATTTTGGTGTATATATATATATATATATATATACTATTATATATATATATATAATATATTATAATATATAATATATATTATTAATATATTATATATTATATAATAATAATATATGATATATACTATATAAACGTTTTACATGTGGTCAGTAGCGCAACATTGGAGGCATAAGAGGTAGTTGATAAAGTATTTACTTCAATCTGGAAAGGGAACCAAAATAGTTTTTGGCGGCTTCACTAGGTTGCTTTAAGGTTCCCAATATTTGAGAAAAAAGAGTTAAAAACATATTTAGAGGGCGAAGACGCATTTACTCTACATAAACCTGTAAGAAAAAATTTCCTAAACGCGAAAACCATACTCTTTCCCGCAGCTCGATAGTGTATGGCAATTAGATTTATCCGAAATGATTAAATATAGTTCTTATAATGAAGGTTTCAATACATATTTTACTATTTAACTGTTTCTCTAGATACTTGTGGTTGAGGCCGATAAAAGATAAAAAGATCAGCCACAGTTGCCTCTGCAGTACTTGAAATTATACAAGGAAAGAGAGAGAACACACTAATCATTCGGATCCGATTCAGGGATGAATTCAAGGGTCGAGCGTTTCAGGGCTGACTGGAGTTACTGGTATAAGCTATTAGCAATACATTTTCCGTATAACAAAGCGGCTATAGTTGAAAGAGTCCAACGTACTATTAAAGAACGCATGCATAGGTATTTTACTAAAATGAATACCTTAAATATATGAAATACTGAATCGATCTAGCTTATTCTTATAGACAGTCTTACCATAGACCTATAAAGACAACGCCTTTTAGAATGTCAAAATCTAGAGGTCGTAGAACACAATCTGCATGAAAACGAAAACAAAATAAAAGATAATTCAGAATAAAGGTAATGCTAGTTAAGTAAATCTCGAACAGAAGAAGATTTCAGAAAGGATATGAAGCGGATGGTCCTACGGCAAGTTTTAAAGTGCACAATATCCGCATTCCGTAGTGATAGTTTAAAGGTATATTAGCCTGGAGATTTAGAAAATAGAGTCCGAACGACTACGCAACAGGCACGATTTTATAAAACAGAAATACAAAAGTACGAATTTAGTCCTGAAACTCACGAATATAAAATAGAAAAAATATTAGCTACGAGAGGTAAAGGAAAAAGAAGCAGTTACTTGTAATGGAGGGGAACCTGCTAAGTTTAAATACTTATATAAAAGCATTGAAATTAAGAATTATTAAATCAGTTGTCATTAACAATCAGGAGAGTGTAGATCACTTTATTTAACTCTCCCGCTCTTCAGTCCTCTTTGATTTACATCCGATAATAACTCTCGGATTTTACAACGGGTTAATGAATCCTATAACAACTTAAAGAGAGGTATATCGAAGAAGGATTATGTGAAGATATTAATACGGACCATAGAAATTTTCCCACAATCTATTCTGTATGTCGGTGTACAGAAGTGTAGAATGTGTTGATCACTATATTACAAGTGAAAGATACTCGTGATCTGCCTAGGTCCTTACGATTGGCACAAAGAAATACTTTCTTGAAGTGAATTTACTTGCGGGGTCATATTTTAAATCGTGCCTGCATTTTTCAGTCATTTTAAACGTCTCTTTGATAGAGTATTATGTGTAAGGATTGGTATACAAAACTGAAATCGTCCTATTTGAAGATAAAGAAAAATATCTTTAAGCTCAACGCTAAGTGTAAACCTACCGAGACCGTGACATTTTTTTTTTCTGAGACGATCACCATGGCAGCGTAAACATATTCGTAAACGTGATGCTGAGCTGGATATACTTCATGAATATGCTCTACGTATGTGAAGAGGGTATACCTATCTGTGGAGAATAGCCCCATGACTCGGCATGAACAAAAAGATGAAGCAGGATCGAGTATGCCATTATACATTGCACTCCAATGAGATGCTCAACCACCCCGGTTATGGCTTTTAAAGGTATATACAATTAATTGATCATTCAAGTAGGTATAATAAACGTCCTTTTATTAAGAGTAAGTATATTTCCCCAAAGAGAAGTAGTTTATAACATTTTCCTAATGTTTCATTATCACCTCTGAATAGATATCAAATTTTGACTCGGTAACGCGTGCATATAGAGATGTAGAAGGAAATTCCCTTCCTTTACAATACGGCGCATTGTTATGAAAAGTTCAATATTAGAAAGAAAGCAGATGCAGATTCAGCATATGGAATATATATAAAGGGTAGTCAGAATAATATTTTTGTTCATTCATTAACATACTCTCAACAGTGTAAAGATAGTATATAGAAAATACCTGGTAGATATGGAATCGAAGAAAGGGTATTGAGAGGATCCAAAACCAGAGGGGGTATGGTTTGGGGATTTTTTTGCTAAGCTTGGAGAAGTCACAGGCCTCACTCAAGAAAGGTGGGGAATATATAGGTTAAAAACTATAAGACACAGTTTTGCAATACTATTCAAGGATATTGCTGCAGGAAAATAATCCTCGGCAGCCATTAAAAGACGTATCGCCGATGTTTCCAGATGAGATCGTTGGATGAGTTAGCGAAAAATAAGACGATAAAATGAGGACAAGGTCAGGGGCTAAGAGAGAATTGTCCAAAAGATAAAAGAACGAAGCGGAAAAAAGCTCTAAAGAAAAAATGTATTGATGTTTTTTGCTATTTAATTACTAACTGATAATTTTTTTAATACGAGTTGTATACTCTATATAAGTAAAGGTTTTTTCAAATGAAAATGTTCATTATAGCGAACAGAAACTCGTTACCTACATTAAGATGCCCATTTCCCTTCATCTTTCCAGTCCCTGATTTTTTTGTAGAGTGAGTTGGATCCTTCTCATGAACCGCTAACAGATTAGCGAAGCGACTCAACTTACAGTATTAATCCTAACATCAATACCCAAATACAGAATGTTCTCTAGAGTTCAATATTTCATTGCACTTCTGATATGACCTAGATCCATCTAATGTGTTTTATATGTAAAAACGAAATGGACAAAACCTGATGGTACAGATCTTCCTTCGGGTGATGACCATATAGTATATTACGAAAGTCAAACTTCCTGTAATACATGTTTCACCGCAGGTAAGTCTATTCTTAAGCACTTCCTATGTCGTCAGCGGCTAATTATACTTATAGAAGTTATATAGAAACTTTACTAAATTATTCAGATGACCAAACAATCTCATCTCCAATCATGTGGTTTTTTATAGTTTCAAAGATGAAGCTGCACATATAGATAAAGCAGCTAAGTCATAAATAATACTTATGAATTTTACGGTCGATTAAATGGCGATATCTTTCTCTCAAGAAAGACTCATTTTACCATCTGTAGATACTAGAATCATTTTATCGCGGTCAAATCCTAAATTTGCTCTTAAAATAAAAAGTAAGCCTAACTGCTACAGCTGTATGCCCAGAACCTGTTTTCAAACTGCTTGAGGCTTATCTCTATGTTAGAAAAGTGAAATTATCACCACAGCGTCATTTGGAAATTGAAAAATCGCTTTTGAATACTACAGCAAAGTATCCTATTAAGAAGAATTGAAACCAAGTTATTTAATTTCACTCAAGGATTATCGAGTATCAATATCCCTAACATTGTGAACGGTAATTTGCACAGAAAGTAATAATAGGGATTGTTGAGCATGAAGCCTACTTAGGAAATTATAAAAAGTCACCCTATAAATTCTCCCCTTTTGGACTTAGGGGTATCAGTTTGCATGTGAATGGTCAACCTAACGGTCGTGACTATGAAATGTTATTCAATGGATCACAATCTCTCTGTTCGCGACCTTTTTACGCCTTAATAGCCAATACTGTATTATGTAATGATAGTGGGACAGGTTTAAATCTTGAAGAATACACAAAGAATAGTAATTTATATGCGTATGATCTTACTGCAGCCTTTCAGCTTGTAACGCCTATCATTTAAACATTTTGCGAAAGGGCACCTTAGGACTAATTCTCTCTTTTGGATCGATTCTACAATCGCCCATCACTGTAGTGGTCTATCTTGAGCATCCTCAACTCATTGAAATTGACAGCAATACGCCAACACGTACTTTCGAATTATTAAGCATGAATCGAAGAGCGCGCAAAATTAAAATCCGGGTGATTTTTAAAAATGTTTATTAAACCTCGCTTTTTAGCGTTGTGTTGCCCCTAAATAACGAATAAACTCTGCCTAAAGTTGGAGCAAGGACCCGCCTTCATATTCCAAACATTGCCTCGCTCACTCACCCTCAAAACAGGACATTAGGATTTCCGTTTATAGCAGCCAAAAAGCGATAACTTCGTTCACCATAATTGAATTCTGTGAACTTAAATTTATTGAAAATCATTATAATACCTTATTTTAAAATAAAATAATGCTAAGAAACTGTGAAAAACTTATGTCTTACCCTGCTTCAACCCTTATATCAATTATGTGCCGGAGTCTATTGTATTTTATTCCATTATATCGTTCTTTATAAATAACTGGTATGTTTTAATAAATTTGTAAAAGATATTTGATGCTAAAATTGTATTGTCAATGATTTTATTAGTTACACTGATAATGCTAATAAATGCCTTTAAAATGAAAAAACGCCGATTTACTTCCCTTAAAACTCGTATATATAAAAAGGTTTTATTAATAAAATTTCGTACAATTTTATTAAAAATAAAATGTTAAAAAACCAAACTCTGTGTGTTTTTATTCTTACATTTACAAATTAAAAATAAAAAAGTATATAAAACAAAAATAGCAAATAAATAAAAAATGTAAGTAATAAAACAAAAATAAAAAATTATAAAAGAAAAAATTAATGATAATAAATATATGAGTTAAAACAGCTAAGCAGAAAGCTTAAAGCCCAGTTTAAAGCCCCCAGAAAGCTTAACAAGCTAAAGCCCAGAAAGCTTAATAAAGCAGTAAGCCCAGAAAGTTTTAAAGCAGTAAAGCAGAAAGTTGTAACTAAGGCAGCAGTAAAGCAGTTTAAAACAAAAGACTCACCACGCATCGTCGTACTAATCACCCCAGGTAACACCCGGTCTCATATGTTTAGTGCTTTATGCTTTAGGTATGTAATGTATGCTGCAGATAAAGGCAGTTAAAGCAGAAATCTTGATTAAAGCAGTAAAGCCCCAGAAAGTTAAAGCAGTAAGAGCAGAAAGTTTAAAGCAAAGTAAAGCAGAAAGCCCTAAAGAGTTAAAACATGAGTTAAGCAGATAAAGCAGAAAGTTAAAGCCAGTAAAGCAGTAAAACAAAGGCATACTAATCAGGTGGTAGGTAATAACACCTCTATTTTGATTTACTGCCTTTAAAGGCTATGTAAAGTAATGTTTTGTAATAAAATTTCGCTACAATTGTAGTAAAAATGAATGACTCGTAGTTATATTTGAAACGAGATTCTTTGAATAGTTTACATTGATATCATTTTTCGTTCACGCGGGAATTTAGCGTCTGCGCGACACGCCACGCTGGCGGCGGCTTACGCGAAATAGTTGCGCCTGCGCGGCGCCACGCGGCGGGCGCGGAACGCGGAAATTATTGCGCGCGGGCGCACGCGGCCGGCGGGAACGCGGAAATATCACCTGCGGACGCGGACTCGGAAACGTTTGCGATCACTGCTCTCAACTGAGAAGGATCATGACGACAAGCCGAACCAGATCGCAACCAAGTGACCCCCGAACGCGGCTGCTGATTCACTCTACTGACCTAGCAGCGATAACAACACAGCATCAGAGATACAATAAGGAGCACAGCTTCTAGTTAACTCTTTAGAATAAAACATAATTCTGTCATGCTATAAGTGTTATAAAATATAACTCATAGTAGGAAGCCTTTGCTAAGCAGCTTGTAACTATACACAATCGATTCCTCATACCTTATTACCTAGCCGCGCGTAGACACTATATTAAAGCTCATTCGAGGACCTCAGGGAGGCTAGAAAAGACTGAAAAAAGTTGGCCACTCATTGTGCACTATGTGGCCCACTCACTTGGCACTTATGCTAGGCACTCACTTGAGCACTCATTGAGCACTCACTATGGCAACTCATTGCGCACATTGGCACATCAACTGCGCCACTCACCATGGCAACTCACCATAGGCACTACATAGAATACTACATTAGAACACTAATAGAACAGAATCACACTAAGATACTCTTCGGTGATTGCGGAGCCAATTAAAGTTGACAGGCCATCAAAGTTTGCGAACGGCATCAATAATGCTGCAGACATCAAAAATGCTACCGCTAGAATACAAAAGGTCAAGGGCGAAAAACTATCAATGCGCAATACAAACAAGCCGTTAAGAATCAAAAAAAGGACGCTAAGTCCCTAAAACGAAGGACAAAAATAACCAGTGCGGGCAAAAATTTGATAGGCCGGCTGTATCTGTCAAAGCAGAAATGTGTATGTGTGTGCGCACGCAGCTAACGTGAATGTATAAGCATGCATAAATGGATAGTGTCATATGCTATCGGTAAATGGTGAAGTGTCATAGTGAATGAATCTGTAATAAGTGTAAAACTGTGATGTGTGCTGTGTGTGTAGTGTGTCGTGTATTACTAGTGTAGACTGATGTAGTGGGGTGCTGTGTGGTGAAGCATGGGATGCTGATGTGTGCTTGTGCCGCCACACGATGCACGTGTGTAGGTGTTCAAGGTATTGGGAACAAGTATAGCGGTCCATAACATGCGTACAAGTTAGGCAACGAAATATGTGACGCGGCTGGGCTACAAAGAAGGAAAGTGCGCCCCAAAAAAATTGGAACGATGCAAGGTCAAAAAAAGGCCCAAAATGGTGTAAACCAAAAAGGCAAGGTTAATGCCAAATAAAAATAATCATGAAGATAACAAAACAAGCATTCAAAAAGACAATCAAAAAATAGGAAAGCTAACCAAATAAAGAGAGGATCAAAATACACCGTGGAAAAAAAAAGTCAAAAAAAAAATTGACACACATGAAAATACCAAAAGGTACGACCTAGGCTGTCCTCCGCTACGGCAATCAGAGACGTCTCTAAGCAGCACACCTTTATACGGTCACATGAAATATCTAAACGTTGAGCCTGACCAAAAATGTAAGAATCTTATGACAGCCATACCAAGTACCTCGTCAAAGCGCGCTAGCCAAAAAATAAAAATAACCGTGAAGAGGCCCAAATTACCAAATGATAAAAATACATCTGCTCCATAGGTCAAGCCTCACGTCAACGTGAATAAAACAAAAGCGTAAAGACAAACAAATAGAACTTAAAACCACACTAAAGGAAGATCAAAAAAAATTACCGTGGCCCGCAAAAAAATTTGACCACAAAAAAACGCGAATAAAAAAATCGAAAAAAATAATTTTGAAAGAAAAAAAAAAAGAGATAAAAAAAAGCAAGAAAAAAAAAACAAAGAAAGTTAAAACAAATAACAAAAACAGCCAGGAAAAAAAAAAAAAAAAGAAAAAAGAAAAAAAAAAAGAAAAACAACAAAAAAAAACAAGGAATAAAAAAAAAAAAAAAAAAGAAAAGAAATAAAAAAGAGAGTAATACGTACAACGGTTGCACTGACGCAGATATTGACGCAACCAACCTTTCTATCGAAAAAGGAGATGCCTAAAACTCGTGATACAACAACCAGATAAGACATGCATACTGTGCTAATCATACGGTCGCATACCTGAGTGGGATCGTAAGATTAGAGCATACCATGTGCGGCGTCGCCGCGAGATTATAATTGATACACCACCCTAACAGAACCAAAGCGCCACACGCGCATCCCTCGCGTATTCTATGCGAGCGTGCCAAAATTAAGGAGCGGCGCCCAAAAAAAATTAAAGAGATATCGCAAACAAAAAATAACGCGTGGATCCGAATCTGTCACCCCTATATCATATTAGCAAACTTAAGTACTGTGTATAAGCATAATGACACAAATGAGACCTTATTAACGACGCAGATTCGAATTCGAAAAAGTGACACCAAGAGTTCATACAAAAATTATAAAGAAAAGAAATATACAATTACAAAAATACCGTGAGCACACAAAAAATAGGACAAAAACCACATAGGAAGAAATCAAAAACAGGGAAAAAAAAAAAAAAAAATCAGACAAAAGTACAAAAAAAAAAAAAGAAAATTCCAAAATTTCGCAAAAAAAAAAAAAAGAGTACAAAACAGAAATCAATCAAAAAAAACATGGTGGGGAAATAAAGACTTCGGAAAAAAAACTTACAAAAAAAAAAAAAAAAAAAAAAAAAAAAAAAAAAAAAAAAAAAAAAAAAAAAAAAAAAAAAAGAAAAAAGAAAAAAAAAAAAAAAAAAAAAAAAAAAAAAAAAAAAAAAAAAAAAAAAAAAAAATAAATTTTTTTTTATAAAAAAAAAAAACCAAAAGTGAAAAGCCGGCCCAAAAAAAGCGTACATACACGCTAGATTTCTACTCTACGCAAATATAATACCGTTGAGACAAGCACGACTCCGTAATAATGACTAAGAACGATTCTATATACTACAGAACACGGCCTACCATTGTCACACACTGTAAAAAAGGACCTAAGCATAGGAAACGTCAACGCCGGTCCCTGACGATACAAACTCACCAAGATATAACGCAATCGGAATAAACCAGATCGGAATCTTACTCCCACACGCTACTCGAGAGATATATATATATATATATATATTAGTAAAACATTTGTGGTCATAAAACCAAAAACACCTCTCCAAAGAATGGGAGTGTGATCATCAGCCATACATTTAACAAAGAGAGAACGAACAAATAAGGGCAGGCTCGATTAATGACGATGGCGCTCAATATAGACAAAGAATCTGACACCGCGCGCGTACCACAATCCAAAGGAATCTCGGGCATTTTGCTCCGTACGGCCAAAAAATGTGGTCAAAAAGATCCAAGCATCCATACACCCCGCGTCACGTAGAAGGTAACAATAACGAGACATCCGATAGAGACTGTACGAGCTTCTCAAATGGGTTCGCACCTACAAAAACTTAGGTACCCTTAAGCAGCGTAAAACACGCTGATTATCGCCGCCATCAGCATTGCGAAGATACTGCTGTCAGGCTTATAAAGCGGACCGATCACTTTAACCTCGTCCACCTTTATCTATCAACCCTGACCGAGATCGGCGCAATCTGTACTGACCGACGGTCCGCGCACAACCTGATGTATACTCTCTCATATATACCCCGTCTCCTTAAGGACGACAATATCATGCAGTTTAAGGACGAGCAGATGTCTCCTCGACTGCCTCTGCCACAGTGCAAGCCATAATTCAGTGACCACATCCATCACCACCTACATGACAGGCTCTGATCTCGAATACCTGCAGCCCTACGCAGACCTACGATCGACGATCATGTCGCACTGCATGAATGTGTACGTATAAAGCTGACTTGAGCCGCCCCCTCCTATTTACGCGTCCTATACCCCTCATTTGCCTACCTCGTGATCCTTCTGCCGACCTTCAGGAACGTCTTTCGGTTATCGACGAGTACACTTTCGCCTACTCGAGTCTCATGCAGGCGTCTCGTGCCACAATCACTCGATGCGCGTATGTATCAACTATTAATACGAATAAATACAAAAGATATCATACCACTCAAAAGTATCAACATTGACATCTACGTCACTTGCGACTAGAGTCTCACGAAATAGTGCAATTCGCTGAGCGATATATCATATAATGAAGAAAAAAACTGCAAATTACACAAGAGATACAATAACTGATTATACATCCACAACGAGGAAATATAATTCTGAACAAAGCAAAAATTGCAAATACGAATCATAGTATATAAAAATACAAAGTAAGATCAATCATACTCCACCTCAAGACGATATCCCAGAGAGATAACGTGTCGAGAGGCTCTGCGCGGCACTACATAATATACGTGACTCCGCATTCGACTTGTGTTACCTAGAGTTGTAGCGTGAAAAAGATCTATCACTGATAACAGCTCTGCTAAATCGCAGCCGTGTCAATATCACGAATCCTGGTGGGAAGATCGTCGGAATGTCCAATTGAGTTCCACATCGAACGATGCAGCAAATCTTCGTCTCACCGTACAGATTTCCTCGAAATCCTCACCGATACGAGTCCACTCGGAATAGAGGCCGAGAGACCCGACTCCTGCCATTCTTTGCGGGATTTACCCATATAGGTACTCTTTAGTTCAGCGTTGTCTCATCACGGGGTAGCTCGCGGACCCCCAAGGGGGTACCGCGAGCGGACAATTATTAACAGCCTGGGTCATGCAGGTATGGTCTCAAAAAATAAAATAGTTATAAATCAAATGTTAACACATTGTTTATTTTATTAAAAAAGTACATACTTAATATAAAATTAAAATTATATACTAATACATGCATCGAAAAGCATCTTATTAAGAATTATATATAAATATTATATTTATAATATATATTATATATATAAATACTATTATAAAATATATAATATAATATACTATAATATATATATATATTATATATTAAATATATATATATATATATATATTATATTATATATATATATATATATATTATAATATATATATATAATATACTATATATATATATATTTAATATAATATATAAATAATTATATAATATATATATATATATATGCAAGAAGTAGTTGTTAAGGAAGATATGTGAATGATAGGATGGCAGGTGGCTGTGCAATTAAATCCTTATATTGATTTACACTATGGGGTGGTTCCGGTTCCACCCTCCTTTGGATAGAATTGAAGCTAAGTCTAGAGGTACTTAATAACTGTCCCATACTTACTGACTACTCCTTGACCCCCTTCTCTCTGACGTCGTGATGTCCGCGAGTGCCTATCTCTTTTTCTAATAGGTTATTAAAACGTGGCAGGTGCATCGAGTGATATTTTGAACCTCTGCTGCAATTCCTCAACACCACTGAAGTCGCCTCGTATTACAAAGAGTGCCTTTGTTCTACTCATAGAATATTGTGTTGTATCAATATTGGAAACCCAAAAGTAAGTAGGAGGATGATTGGGTCCCGAAAAAAACCCACCCCAACAAGAGGAAAAAAACCCACATTCACATCGTGAACCCACTATTTTACTACCAATTCGAAAAAAAGCCCACCTACCTGACCGACGCTACCTGACCTTTTTTTGACCGTGACCTTTTTTGACCTTTGACTTTTGCCTTATTTTGACCTTTTTTGGCTTTGCCTTTTTTTAGGCATTTACCTTTTTTTTCCGACCTAACCCATCTTGTCTTTCCAATGGGTCATTTTTGGCCTCCCACGGTATTTTATTGGCGCCCCTAATTTTTTGCAGCCCTAATTTTTTGGCCAACCCTAATTTTTTGGCAACCCTAATTTTTTAGCACCCTTTCGAAGAAAAGCGTCGTTCAAAACGGTGCCGTTAGCAACCGTTGGTACGATTACCCCCTATTAACGCCCCCTAATTTTCTTCGACCGTGGGCCATTTTTTGCCACGGTAATTTTTGATCTTCCTTTAGGGTCTTAGCCCTTTTTTGATGTCTAAACCTTGTTTGACCATGAATTATATCGACAGCCTCTTTGGTCTTTCCATGGGTCAATTTTGGCCCACGGTAATTTTAGCCTACCCTTTGGTCTTCCACGGGTCATTTTTTGCCCACGGTAATTTTGGCTACTCCATATTAGGTCTTGCCGATGGGGTCATTGTACCCACGGTAATTTTTCCGACCAACCCTTTGGTCTTGGGTCAATTTTGCCCACGGTAATTTTCAGTACTCAACCCTTTGGTATCCTCCATGGTGTCATATATTTTTTGGCCCACTGAGGTAATTTTTTAGATCTCCTGTTTTAGGGGTCTTAGCCGTATAATTTTTTTTGGTGTCCTTTACCTTGCTGTGACTCCATGATATTCGATTCCTATATCGCTTTACGCATACACCATGGGTCATTTTGGCCCGGTAATTTTTGGAGCTTCCTTTAGGGCTTAGCCCTATTTTTTGACCGTCTATATTTACCTTGGATGAACCATTTGATATTTCGGCCTTGACCTTGCCATATATCATGGGTCAATTTTGACCACGCTAACTTGATTGGCTTTGATGTTCCCAACCACCGTAACGGAAGTACTAGTGATGTTTCATTAGTGCTTCTATGAGTATTAGAATGGAGTCCAGGTGAGTGTTCCAGAGTGCAGTGCCAAGTGCAGTGCCAATGGTGCCCATGAGATGCACAATAGAGGCCGTAGTGCCACATAGTGCCAAGTGAAGTGCCACATAGTGCCAAACTGAAGTGCCAACTTTTTTACAAGCCTTTTTTCTAGCCTACCTCCTGATCTCGAATGCACCTAATATGAAGGATATCTACCCTCTAGGGTAATAAGTATGGAGGATTCGATTAGGCGTATATAACAAGCTGCTAAGGATCACTTCCTACTATGAGTAAGATTTCATACACTTATAACACACATTCACTATGACACTTCTACACACATTCACTATGACACTTATCATAGACACTTACATTAAACCTTAGACACTTACATTAAACCAAGGACAACAATTTACATTAAACCATATTACACTTACATTTCACAACCAACACACAGATACAACTTATAACTTACACTCACACACCTTCGGATATAAATTTCGATGCCTCAACATTTTGCATGCCCCAACTTGATGCTCAACCATTAATGCCTCAACTTTTGACCTTCCTTTAGTGCCTCAGCATTAATGCCTCAGCATTGACGCCTCAACTTTGATCTGCCCATCTTATGGATAGACTCATCTTTGATGAAGTCATCTTTTGCGGCTCATCTTTATCTATATTGATGATTCATCTTTGATGACTCATCTATTTTGTCTACCTCTAGATACATAAGTACTACCAACAGGGTATCAGCGCTGAGCCTTCAGCGCAAGACAAGGCCAATCCCGCACCCGCAAGGTGCGACCCGCCGTGCTGTACCCCGCCCGCCGCAGTGCGCCCGCAGGCGCAAATATTTTTCCGCGCTACCCGTCCGCGCCGAGCAGCCCGCAGGGCGGCAAATATTTCCGGTTCGTGAACGCCGCACCGCTGTGCGTCCGCAGTCGCAAAGATTCCCGGCGTGAAGAAAAATATATATTATATGAGTCATTTCATTTTTTAATTTCCATACTTTAAACATTTCAAAAGAATATTCTTTTCAATATATCTACTAGGCATTCCGATTTTACTACATATTGTAACAGTATATATATTAAAAACATATACTTTTACATACCTTTAACAACAGATAAGCAGTAAAACATATAGAGGTGTTAATTACCTAACACCAGGGGATTTAGTATGCCTTTGATTTACTGCTTTACTGCTTTAAATCTCTTTACTGCTTTAACTGCTTTAACTCATGTTTTTACTGGCTTAACTTTCTGCTTTACTGCTTTAACTTTCTGCTTTACTGCTTTTAACTTTTCTTGCTTTACTGCTTTAAATACTCTTTGCTTATCTGCTTTACTGTTTAAACTTTCTGCTTTACTGCTTTAACTTTATGCTTTTACTGCTTTACTCTTTGCTTTACTGCTTTAACTTTCTGCTTTACTGTTTAACTTTCTGCTTTACTGCTTTAACTCATATGTTTTTACTGCTTTAACTCACATACATATACATACCTTAAAGCAGATAAAGCAGATAAACAGCAACATAGAAAGGTGTTACCCTAAACACCTATGGGATTACGTACGCTTTATGTTTACTGCTTTATAGCTTAACTTCTGCATTTTACTGCTTATAATTTCTGTTTTACTGTTTAACTCATATATATCATTAAACAATTACAGTAATTTCTCATTTATATTTTATCAGATTATTGTTATTTATTCACTTAAAGCCTGTTCATGCCTGTTCAGCTAAATTATTAATGGTTTTATACTCATGTCTATTTTAAATCTGTAATGTACAGAACAAAAACACACAGAGTTTCTGTTATATAAACATTATTATATTTAATAAAATTGTAACGACTAATCTTTATTAAATAACATAATTTATTAACTTTTACAACCCTAAAACATGATATTTTTAAAACAGTAAATCAATAGAGGTGATGCTTAGCAGCACAAGGGGTTAGCAAGGTTTTGATTTACTGCTTTACTGCTTTTACTTAAACTCATTATTCATTATCTACTTGACGAGTATGGATGTGGAGAAATTTACGTTCCGAAGTCCGTCTACATGTCTTGTAGCTGGTCCGACAGGGTGTGGTAAAACCTTTCTATTTATTAAAATATTTTAAAGGAAATAGAGATATTTGAACAAACCCCTGTAAAAATAATATTTGGTGTTATAATGTTTATCAGGAAATTATATGGAGTAAAGAATAAAAGATGTGATTCAATTCATTGAAGGCATATACGATATTTAGATCGTACTATATACAGTACTGGGACAATATACAAACGGCCACAAATATTATTGTATTAGATTGATTTAAGCACAAATGTGTAATTTTGGAAATAAGCAGAAGGGTTCACAGTTCATATCCACATCTAAATTATTCTCTGGTGTTTTCATAACGCAGGAATAATTATAATTCCATCAGAAGCAAGCATGTGCGAAGTTGTTTCTTTAAACACGCAGTGATTTACTGTTGTTTGGACATGAGAAGAGACGAATGATTCAAGTTAATTGATCGATTTTGGCAATCTCAAATGTTTCGCTCTTCAACAGGAAAGAGTTCTTAAAGATATAAATGAGGTACTCATCTCCCCGAGCGGTTATTTTGATGGTGTGTGATACTTTCACCCCAAAAACAGCGCACAGAGTGCATGCTCCGTACCAAACATTCTGCACCTTATGAGATACGTAAACTGTTTAATTATAACTATACCATACCGACCTGAATAATGATGGCCTGCTAGTTGCAAATGTATTTACTTCTTTTATAATAAAAAATTTAAAAGGTTTAGAAACCTCTGGAAAAATCGTAACTATAATTATAGGGAGGTATGATCGCATAAACAGACCTCATCCAGATGTGATGATGAATGTCATGTTTAAACTACTATATAGAAAGGAAATGTTCCTTTAAACAGGCGTCTCAGAAGGTAAAGCTACGGCGTTATAGAAACATCATTAAAAAAGTTTACATTGAAATTCAAAATTTTGAAATATATAAAAAAGAGAAGTTACTACAGAGAGGGGGAGGAGTATCCTACCATTACTCTCATCCGTTATAGCTCCCTGATAATAAGTGGTGTCCCTCATAATGAAGGAAGGTTATAGCTGTATTCCCATATAATGTGATATAGAGAAAATGAAGTATAAATAATACAGCATCTGTATACAGAATTCAGTTTCCTCAGATTCATCTTCACAACCTCAATATGGGACAAGTTAATTGACCGCACTACTGCGCAAAATCCACAAATCACAGTTTCATCATTCACAACCCCCATACACGCAGATATTACAGCCCAATGCATTGACATTACAACCTCTTTCACAGCAGCAGCAACAGTTGCACCAACAGTTGCACCAACAGAATCCTTATATTGTGAACGACTCATTATCTTTCCAGCAGCCTCTACCTCCTAGCTTATATGATCCTAAAGTTGAACAGATAACCAAATATGAGAAAGAAGTGTACAGGATATTTAAATTCAGACATTAACATCCATGAGAAACGCATCTTATACCAAGATGCCATACAAAAATTGATAGATCTTAAAGACTTGCACCTACATCCATCCCTACGTATCCCGGTAACCGATGATGTAGATACACCTAATGAAGTAAAACTTGAAGTGAAAAATGAAGATAAATTTAAAAATATCCTAGAGGAGAGCTTACCTAATAGAGTGCGTAAATCAGGAATAGCTTTATATAATATTTTAAAAGACCAATTAACTTTGAATGAAGCAGGACAGATCGTAATTGATGATGAAATAGTTAAAGGCTCAAATATTGTGGATTTGATAGCTGATCTCTCACGTAACTGGAAGAAAGGGCCTGTAAAAGGATGGAATGATATCAAACAAGAACTTCAGACTATTAATTTCCCCAGAACTTTAATCTTAAATACAAGCCGATTAGCAGACTTGGATAATATACCCATGACACCTAGACCTGATTCAAGTCCATCAGGCACTTCTTACGCATCAGATAAATTTAAACGTGTTACCAGACTAAGAAAAACACCTTATAATAGGTCTAGTTGGATTAAATCGTAATTTTATTGTATATATCATCATATATTTAGTTGTAATGTTTGTGTATAAATTAAAATGTTATTTTAAAATCTTTTTCTCTTTCTTTTTTTCCCTTGTGCCCTAATATCACATTTTGTGACAAATATTATTATATATTATATATATTATATATAATATATCTTAATATATATATAATATTATATATACTATAATAATAATTATATATATATATATATATAATACTATATATTATATATATATTTATATATATTATATATATATATATTATATATATAATACGCTAACCGTGTGTCAGTAGATCACACATGGAGGCGCAAGGATTATGCAGTTTTTCGCAGCATAAGGATTGACACGTATTTATAATAGTTTTGGGTGGATATTCTCGTTTCCAGACTATTCTTTTATGAAACCACAGTTCAAATCCTAATTCTTTAGGGCTATTAGGGCTTTACGTCTACATAAACCTGTAAGATAAAAAAAATATTTCCTACACGGAAAACCATATCTCCGCAGGCTCGATAGCATATGGCAGTTAGATTTATCGGAAATGATTAAATACAGCTCTTATAAATGAAGGTTTTCAATATTATACTTTTACAATTGTATCTAATTACTCCATTCAAAAATTGTGTACAGACATTGAAGATAAAAGATCAGCTACAGTGGCCGATGCTGTACTTGAAATTATAGAGGACGAGCGGAGAACACCTAAATCATTTTGGACAGATTCAGGAATGGAATTTTCAAGGGGCGAGAGTTTCAAGGAGATGCTCTGTTTAGGGTAGAGGTATGGTTATAAAGCTATTACAATACATTTCCGTTATATAAACAATTACGGCATAATAGTTGAAATTGGAGTCCAACGTACTATTTAAAGAAAACGCATGCATAGATATTTTACTAAAATGAATACTTTTAAATATATTGATATACTGGACGATCTGGCTTATTCTTATAACAGGTCTTACCATAGAACTATAAAGTCAACTCCTTTAGAGATGTCAAAAACTAGAGGACGTATGGCACATATGGGAGAAAAAGAAAACAAAATAAAAGATAATTCAGGAATAAAGGTAAACGATTATGTAAGAGTTTCTCGAACAGAAGAAAGGTTTAGAAAAGGATATGAATCCGGTTGGACTACGGAAGTTTTTAAAGTCCACAATATCCAGCCATTCAGTCGTGATAGTTTAAAGTTATATTATCTGGAAGATTTAAATGGTGAAAAAATAAAAGGCGGATTTTATAAACAGGAAATACAAAAAGTAAGGTTCAATCCTGTAACTCATGAATATAAAATTGAAAAAAATATTAGCTACGAGAGGTAAAGGAAAAAATAAGCAGTTACTTGTGAAATGGCGGGGATATCCTGCCAAGTTTAATACTTATATAAAAGCAAGTGAAGTTAAGAATCATTAATCAGTTGTCATTATAATCATGGAGAGTATAGATCACTTTTATATAACTCTCCCGTCTTCAGCCTCCCTGGACTTACATCCTGATAATAAACTCTCGGATTTTAAAACGTGTTGCTACTTAATGAAATCCCTATACCAACTTGAAATGAGGCCATACGAAGTAGGACTTATGTGAAATGAATATTAAATACGTTGAGCATAGAAAATTTGCCTCATTTCAAATCTATGTCTGGAGGGGCGATGTACAAAAAGTACATGAGAATGTGTTGAAAACTTATAATTAACTGGGAAGGTACTCGTTTTCTGAAAAGAACTACAATTGCCAAAAAGGTGAGAATACGACAACATTTGCTACAAAAGAATATTCATTGAAGGAAATTTGTTCTGCGACGTCTTATTTTAAAGATCGGTGGCCTGCTATTTTTAGTCATTTAAACGTTCTCTTTGATTTTGCGCAGTGTGCGGCAATAACTGTCCATATTGAGGTTGTGAATGATGAATCTGGAGGAACTGAATTCTGTACAGATGCTGTATTATATATACTTCATTTTCTCATACTCTCTCTATTCATTCTATTATGGAAATACAGCAACTGCTACAAGAATTATCTCTACCTCATCATT
>JABUQX010031734.1:0-5000 GCA_015478945.1 Trachelipus rathkii
GGGAGAAGATTAATCTTAAACATTAGTTTATTATTATTATTAATTATTTAATTATTATTATTATTATTATTATTATATTAATTATTATTATTATTATTATTATTATTATTATTATTATTAATTATATTGGATTATTATTATTTTTAATTATTATTATTATATTTATTATTTACAGTTTTTTTTATTATTTGTTAATTGTTATGGTGTGGGTGTTTTGGGTGTTAGTGTTGTTCTTAGTATCAACTATATAGTGTAACATTGAGAACACAACAAACCTAACATATCATACACACATGTTATCACACACAAAGACACACGAGGCACACCATCACACACATGGTGGTTTCCAGTAACACACACTTACCGTCGAACGACTTCTGTCAGAGGTAACAGAGAAACTCACTCACTCGTATTTACCGTTTTAGACTCCCGCATACCTGTACGAGATCAAATATCAACAAGTATATAACTATAATAAAAAAAAAAAAAATAAACTTCAAAAAACAAACTTAAGAAGCTATAACCATACCAAAGCTGAAACTGATATACTTATTATTTTTATTAAACAAACTGGTAGGTTTAGCAACAGCGCATCATAGAAATGCGATTTGACATCAACTGTATAAGATTTTTGGATGCTGAGTTATACTTAATCGACGAACCCTCGATGGATCATTCTTAATTCAGAGCTCTTACGAATCAACCCTTTAGACGACATTCTTAGATTCGTTAGTATCATTATCCAATTTTTTTTTTGCACCTACGCATTAGCATACTTGAAAACTTTTCTCCATACTCATCTTATTAAGTGTTTTTTTTTCTTAAGGCATATATATATATATATATATATATATATATTAATATATATATAATATAGTAATATAGTATATTATATTATATATATATATATTTATATTAATATATATATTAATATATATATATATATACATAAGTATATTATATATATAATTATAATATATATATAATATTATATATATTAAATATTATATAATATATATAAATTCAATTAGTATGAAATATATAATAATATTATAGTCAATAATAGAGAGAGATATCACTATATATATAGAGAGAGTAATTTATATATACTAATATTAGTATATATATCTATATAGATATATTATTATTATGATATATATATATATAATATAATATTATAGTATATAATATATAATATTATTATATATATATATATATTCTCATTTAAAAATGAGACATTAGCACATCTGATAAATAATAACGTAAAGTAATTAAATACATTATCAATTAACAATAGAGGGTAAATAATTATACATATGCCTAAGTGATTCTTTTCCAGAAAGTGCTGAATATACATCCATACACTTGGGTAAAAAGCATCCTTCGTGGCGTTATCGACGCATCGATTAAAGACGCATCGATTAAAAATGGTATGTTGCTGTTGTTACTGTGTAGATATATTTAATATAAGGAATGAGAAATACTATGTTAAAACTAATATATTACTGACATAGTGACCTAATTGCAAGCAAACTTGACCTTAATTGTTTACTGCATCATAAATAATAATGACTTTAAAATTCCAGGCTAATCCTTCGATGATGAATGCTGCTAATAAGAAGAGGAAGACCACTATAACAGACATAACGCACATCTCTGTAGAGAAACTAAAAAAGTCGATGGAACGCCATACATATGAAGTAAAGGTTATTGATGAAAACTTCTTCCATGGACCAAGAGATCTTGAAGCGTCATTCGAAATGGTTGTTAGTGAAGTTGTTGATGTTGTATTAAAAGACTTAGACTATGATAGTACACGTATGAGGGTTGGAATCAATTTCAACGTTCGTAGTGCAGTCCAACCCTGACTGGAAATATTGTGTCAACAATCCTTATAGAGATAATATTAGACAATTTGCGGTGAATAGAGATGATGAGACGCTTGGAAGGTTCATTCTAATCAGGCGACAAGGCTACCTTTACCAAATTCAAAGTAGTGCTACTGTGCTCATAATATCAAAAGGAAAAGGTGATTACTGTAAAACTGATGCATTTGAGCTACAAAATCTTAGTTTCAAACATCGTTACATTAGTAAAGTTCATCTAGAGGAAGGCGCTGTAGGTTGCGCTTTCAAAGCTGTTGTCCTCTTTAGGAAAATAGCTCGTGAATGTGTAGAATCGAAAGGTATTCATTCATATACAATTGAGAAAGCTGCAAAAACATTAGCTAAAGAATGTGGTATGGAATTACAGATTCTTCATAGTAACTTGACATGTTGAAAAAAAATCAGAGAAATATCGAAAATGTTCGTATAGTCGTATTTGGGTCCTGAAAGGTAAACGGAGTATAAGATACTTTATAATCCCTCTAATGAGAACAGAGACGATCCCTTATACATTATCGGCATGACGGGTTAATCATTACCATGCGTAAACAGAAGATAAGTTAAAGTTATGTTTTTGAAGAATTCCAAAAAACACAGGGCCAGTATAATGAAGGGGAATCTTTTTTGCAACTTATTGCCTACACTTTCAATAGTAATAATATTACACATAAATTAGACTGTGAACATTATGGATGTAGACAATATCTAATGAATGTCGAGGTGAATTTTATAATACTGATTGCTATAAAAAACACCAAAGATAATAATGCGTGTAAGAACAATTTAAGATTTTGTAAACTCTGCCTGAAACAAAATAAATGGCTTGATCGCTATGGTAGTTTCTAAACACGAAAACTGCACAAACAGCTTATTGTACTATAATGTTAAAGAATAATACCAGCCTAAAGAAAGATAATACCAAATATATGTTACATGAAGAAAAGAAAAAATAGGAAGAAGGATGATAAGAAAGATACTGATCCAGAGGTTTATACATGTTACTATGATATCGAGACATACCAGGAAGATAAAAGGCTATGATGATAAAGGAAGAAGAATAATAGAATTGAATCCTTATTTACTGGTATGCCAGGTGATATGTGATGTATGTACCGATAAAGAAGGGGAGCAAGTATGTTCACATTGCGGTCCAAGAACAAGAACATTTAAATTGGAGGCAGAAGAAGGCCCTGTAGGAAATTTCATTGATTTTCTAATGAACTTTTCAAGTAAAAGATCTAAATCAAAAGTAATTGTGACAGCACATAATGGTGATAAATTTGATCATCAGTTTGTATACGCTGCATTATTGACCCACCCAAGTTCAAAATCTATCAGCAGCCCTATAAAAAGAGGCAATAAAATCATATCAATGGGAACGAATGGAAACATAGTCTTCAGGGATATATTATTATTTACACCATGTGCACTGAAAAGCTTGCCTAAATGCATGGGTGTTTGTGAAAAAGGCAATTCCAAGGGTTTCTTTCCCTATACATTTTTAAATGAAGGCACCTTAAATTATAAAGGACTTATTCCAGATAAGAAATTCTTGGAAATCGAAAAAATGTCGACAAATGAAAAGCTAGAATTTGAAGAGTACTATAATAAGTTTAATAGTAATGAATACAATATTTTTGAAGAATGTGAAAAGTATGTGTACAAGATGTTAATAAATACTAAGAAAATGTTTTGAGAAGTTTTAGGGGCAGTTTCCATTAAAGAATTTGATAAGAATTGCTAGATAACAACACAACATTGCCATCTTTATGTTACACTTTATAAAAATGTGTTTATGCCTGAGGAAAAGGGCACAAATTTAATATAGACACATTTAAGCCAGCACAAAAGTATGCAATTAGTTGGCTTATGTATCAGGAAAAATTGAACAATATAAATATAAGGCACGCACGCAACGGTGGAGAGAAAGGGTTCAAAATTAAGAACAAATGGCTGTATCCTGACGGATTCGGGTATATGAACGGAATGAAAACTGCTTTCCTATACCACGGTTGTGCATGGCATGGACATAAAGGCTGTAATAAAGGAAAAGGTACGCTGCATAACGTATCGGCTGTTGACCGTTACAATCTCACCATGAAACAAGAAGATAGGTATAAAGAAGCCGGTTTTAATGTCATACGTGTGTGGGAATGTGAATGGAAAATGCAAAAAGAAGAAATTATTCAAGATCCTAATCATACCGATAAAAATATAAGCATTAGTGAATATATCCAACGTCTTAGTATAATGATGTTGTTAACAACAGGCTCATAATTGATAATTCTTTGCTTGGAGGCCGTACTGAGCCCTTCGTACATTACTATCCTCCGACTAAAGGACAGAGATCATGTATTTAGCCTATACATCACTTTACATTAGATTGTTCAAGAAGCGAATGAAATACCGCTTGTGGTCCCTCAGAAAACTAATAGGTGATAAAGTACCAGACATTGAATCATTCAACGAATGGACCCTCATGATAATATTTCGGCGCCAGCTTAAACACCTTAAGATTCTTGCCTCTTCACAAACTTATACAACCCTGTCCTCCGCCGAACGAATCCAAAAATAAAACTAATATTTCACTCTGTGTAAAAATGGTGTTGAAAGATAATAGAATTCGAAATGCCAATCATGAGAGAATGAACGAGCCATTTGAAGTGTATCACAAACCTAAATTCAATTGACAATTAAGATGGGTTAACGAAATACTTTAATAATATTTGAAAGTTTGGTCGTTTAAAAGGAGTATATGAAGTTTTATTTGCAGGATACTGTGAACACTTCCCTAAAATAAAGACAGAGGCCTCAGGTCTTGCAATAATATTCATCGAGGACGATCCTGAGTTTCCGTTTAAGTCCGTCTTTTCAAAGTAATATAGGAAGGTGGTCTCGGAACCCTTGATATTAACAATATCAAAGAAGGAAATCCAGGGATGCGAATTCAATTGCAAAATTGTGTCTCATTCTCTTTGGGGAAAATTTGCACAAAATTACCTACAAGAGAAGATGTAGTATGTACTAGTGATAAACAAGTATGGAACGCAGGGATGGCATGTTGGTGGAGTGTTTTGATTTTAAAAAAAAATCACACTCTCCTGCTGATTTTTT
>JABUQX010031734.1:15000-22500 GCA_015478945.1 Trachelipus rathkii
AACGTTAGGAAGGCGGGTGGCTCTGATGGCATTCCTCCCCCGAGTTTGAGGGAGTGTGCTTCGTGCTGACCCCGCCCCTTGTTGCAACTATATTCTACTATGTCTCAAATACTAACAACTTTCCCTCAGTGGTTGGAAGCACGCAACATGTCCAACCATTCCGAAAGGTAGCCGCTCTGATCCTTCTAAATATCGCCCTATATCTCTCACTTGTGTTCTATCTAAGATCTTTGAAACCTTCTCAACTCTCATCTTAGATATCTGGAAATCTCATTCACTATTCTTTCCGATAGCCAAGTATGGCTTCGGCGTTTCCGATGGGGGGAGGTTTACTGGCGATATACTTTTCCTATCTTACTGATTTATGGGTTTCCGCCCTTAGGAATTTCGGGGAGACCTTGCATGGTTGGCGCTTGCCACATCCAAAGCATTTGACGCGGATATGGCAAACGCGTCACTGCTCTCCTCAAGCTCCCTTCTTTTGGGTTTCCTCCTACCTCACTTTGCTTACTTATGTCTAGTTCTCTCTCAAAATCGATCAATGTCGGCTGTTGTTGACTGGGCGACTTCTTCTTTTTCTGTTAATTGGGGTGTTCCTCAGGTTTTGTCTTATATCTCCAATTTTATTCTTACTTTCATTAACGATCTTCTCACCTGCAACATCTAACTCTTATCCACTCGTATGCCGATGACCTCGACCCTCATTCTTCAACTCATTTCAATTCTGCTCCCTCTTTTACTTTTCTAGAATTGGCCTCTCGTCTTAATCTTTCCGATTTAATTCTCGCTGATCTGGATAGGATTTCGGTGGGGTCGTCTCAACCTTGTGATTAATTCTTTAAAAACTAACTTCTACAATATTTTCCTCTCTAAAACACCTTCCAACTTTCCTATCCTCTTTGACGGCTCTAATGCTCTCCTGTTGACAATATAATAAACATCCTTGGCCTTAACATAAAACAAAAAAAATGTCTTGGAAACCCTCACATCACCACGGTTGCTAGGGTGGCCTCAAAGAAACTGGGGGTTCTGTTTAGAATGCGAGAAACTGTTTGTTCAGCAATACAAGGGCCTCATCCGCCCTTGTATGGAGTACTGTCCTCACTTTTGGGGGGCTACGGTTCACCCTTCTTTTTGAAAAGGGTCTGATTGCAGAAGGCTAAAAGACTTAAAAAACTGTTTCCGTACTTTCCACTTCCGTTGACCCTCTTCTCTTTTGCTGCGCGATGTGGTGCTTTTATCTCTTTTCATAGGTCCGCAGCGGCAGGTGCTCGAGGGAACTTGTCACTCGCATACCTCCACCTTTACAAACGTCTCCGTAACACAAGGGGTGCTTTACCTTCTCGTAAATTTTATGTGGACACTTGAAAGTTCCGGACTTGATCGCAGCTGGTTCCACCTCCTTTCCCAGCACTTACTGTTCTGTGGAAATTCTCTTTCCATCTTCTTTGTGTTTCCTGCTGAATTTAATCTCCCACACTTCAAAGCCTGTGTCTGTGCTCATTTGCGTAATTTGCGTTAGTTGTGTACTTCTGAGGCGTGCAACACCCCCTCCTTAATTAGGGCTCTCTCCCCGTGAGTGGTGGTGACAACTGTAATATATATATATATATAATATATATATATATATATATATATAATAATAATATATACTATATATATATATATATATATATATATATATATAATATATATATATATATATATATATATATATATATATTATATATATATATATACATTTATATAGAGTATATATATATATATATATATAATAATATATATATATATAATATTATATATATATATATATATATATATATACTGTATATATATATATAAGCACTTTCGCAGGCCGTAGCTCCGACGTTAGTACTTAGTAAATTAGGTGTATTATTATTAAAGAAGTAAGTTTAAAGGAATCGTATACGACGAGTTAGTTTTCTTCGTCGCATACAAGTCTACAGTTTTTTTTTTTAGAAAATCCTCAGTTGGATTCTCAAACCAATCGATGCTTATCATCATACAATGCATTAAGGTTTCTGGCAGCATTCTATTTCTTGTCTTACTTAGTATTCGGTTCATAGTACTGAACGATCTTTCTACCGAGGCTGTCGTTACAGGAATGACAAGAAGGATTTCACAGAGCTTTTGTACCTCGCAATATCCCATGTCAGCTTCCAATATTTTCGACAATGGGCTTTCATCTGCTTTAAATATTTCGCTTTCGAGCATGGAATTGATATAAAAAATGAAGGATTTCAGGTCAGCTAGTACACCTTCCGCATTAAGCATCGGAAATCTGTCACAAAATTTTCTAACTTCAATATCCGGTAAATTTGTTAATGACTGAAACGTCTCAAAGCGACTAGCAAATATCATTATATCAATTGATTTGTCGTTGAACCTTTCTTCAATTTCTTCGATTACACTATCGCAGTATATCTTCACCCCTTTAAATGCATTTTTCTTATCTTCATCCAACTTTTTGAAAGCAAAATCAAAATTTTCACATTTTTTTTTTATTATCTAAATTAGTAGAAAAATTCCTCCTGAACATCATGGTGTAATTATTTTTTAAAAATTCTAAATAGTTTTTTAGATACAGAAATTTATTTAGAGAGGTGTCGAACTAAAAAAATTCAATTCCAGTCAAAATTGCAATTCCAGGTTTAGGATCAAAAAATGTTTTATTTATAATTATAGAAAATCTAATTTTTTTTTCATATTCTCAACCTCTAGCTCATTCTTCGGATTTTACTGAGTCAAATAAATGGAGCCGGAGCCGGAGCCGGAGCCGGAGCCTGGGTATATTTTTTTTCATGAAATAATTTTTTTTAGATGAAAAATTTATTGGCAGAAGATGTGCTGAACAATTTTCAAATAGTACAGAATCCTTAGTCGGATCCGGATCCAGATCCGGATACCAAAAGTCAAGAGTCGGAGTCCGAGGTCGGAGCCAGGAAGCCGGAGTACTATTTTTTTTTCGAAGAATAATTTTTTAGGAGATCTGCTGAACAGTTTTCAAATAGTGCAGAAACCTTATTCGGATCCGGAGCTGAAGCCGAAGTTGGAGCTGGAGCCGGAGCCGAAGCCGGAGCCGGAGCCGGAGCCGGAGCCGGAGCCGGATCCTGGGTATGATTTTTTTTCTAAAAATATATTTTTAGGTGAAAAATTTAATGCCAGAAGACGTACTGAACAATTTTCAAATAGTACAGAAACCTTAGTCAGATCCGGAGCCGAAGGTGAAGTCGGAGCCGGAGCCGGAGCCTGGGTATAAATTTTTTTCTAAAAATATTTTTTAGGTGAAAAATTTAATGCCAGAAGACGTACTGACAATTTTCAAATAGTAGCAGAATCTTTAGTCGGATCCGATCCGGAGTTCGGAGCCGGAGTCGAAGTGGGAGCCGAAGTCAGAGACGGTGCCCGTAGTTTGTTTTTTTCGAAAATTTTTTTTTTAGGTGAAAAATTTATTGCCAGAAGAAGTGCTGAACAATTTTCAAATAGTGCAGAAACCTTAGTTGAATCCGGATCCGGAGCGGGAGCCGGATTCGGAGCCGGATTCTGGGTATAATTTTTTTAAGAAAAATTTTTTTATGAAAAATTTGTTGCCAGAAGACGTGCTGAATAGGTTCAAAAAGTGCAGAATCCTTAGTCGGATCCGTTTTCCGAGTCGGAGCGGAGTGAAGTCGGAGCAGAGTCAGAATAATTTTTTTTTCAGAAAGAATATTATTTTAGATGAAAAATTTTTTTGCCAGAAGTCGTGCTAAAAAATTTTCAAATAGTGCAGAAACACTAAAGTCGAGATCCGAGCCGAAGGTGAAGTCGGAGCGCGGAGCTGGAGCCGGAAGCCGGAGCCGGAGCCGGAGGCCGGAGCCGGACTTGGGTATTGAATTTTTTTTCGCAAAAAAATATTTTTTTAGGTGAAAAATTTAATGCCAGAAGAAGCGTACTGAACAATTTTTCAAATAGTGGCAGAAACTTTAAGTCAAGGTCCGGAATCCGGATTCGGATCAGGAATCCGGAATTCGGAGACGGTCCTGGGTATAAATGTTATCATAAAGATATTTAGTATTCTGGGCTTAATAAAAACTTATTGCCCAGAATGACTTGCTGAACAATTTTTCAAATAGTGGGCCAAATCCTTAATCCGGATCCGGATTTTGGAGTCCGGAGCGGAGCCGGATTCAGTCGAGAATGGAGTCGAGCCCAGAGTAAGTGATTTTTTTCGAAAAATATATTTTTTTAGGTGAAATTTATTGATAGAAGACGTGCTAAACAATTTTCAAATTAGTTTCAGAAACCTTAGTCGATCGGATCCGGAGCCGGAAGCCGGATCCTGATATGATTTTTTTAAAAAAAATATTTTAGGTGAAAAAACTTTATGGCCTGAAAACGTACTGAAAACAATTTTCAAAATAGTTCAAGAAACCTTAGTCAGATCCGGAGCCGAAATGAAGTCGGAGCTGGAGCCAGATCCGGAGCCGGAGCCTGGGTATGAATTTTTTTCAAAAAATATTTTTTAGGTGAAAAATTTAAGGCCAGAAAACGTACTGAACAAATTTCAAAATAGTGCAGAAACCTTAGTCGGGTCCGGATGTGATCCGGATCCGTTTTCCAGATCGGAGCCTTATCCCGTTGTATAAAATTTTTCTCAAATGAGATAATTATGCTTAGATGTTTGGCCTATAATAGACCACTTACTGAATTTTTTCAAATAGTGCAGAATCCTTTATCCGAATCCGGATTCGGATTCGGAGCGGAGTATGATTTTTTTCGAAAAAATATTTTTTTGGTGAAAAATTTATTGATAGAAGAAGTGCTGAACAATTTTCAAATAGTGCAGAAACCTTAATCAGATCCGAAGCCGAAGCCGAACTCGGAGCCGGAGCCGGAGCCGGAGCCGGAGCCGGATCCCGGGTATTAATTTCATTCAAGAAATAACTTTTTTAGGCGAAAAATGTATTGCCCAGAGAGTGTTAAACAATTTTAAATTAGTAACAGAAACTCTTTAGTCGGATCCGATTAGAGCCGGATCCGGAGCCAAACCCGGAGCCGGAGCCCCTGGGTATGAATTTTTTTTAAGAAATATTTTTTTCCAGGTAAAAATTCATTGAAAGAGAGTGCCCGAACAAAATTTTCAAAATAGTGCAGGAACTTTGATGGGATCCGGATCCGGAGCAGGATCGGAGTCGGAGGCGGAGCCGATCTTGCTTATAAATATTTTTCAAAGAAATATTTTTAGTTGAAAAAATGTGGTTTGCCAGAAAGACTTGCTGGCCTAATTTTCAAATAGTCCCAAAAAACCTTAGATCGGATCCGGGTCCGGAGCGAATCGGAGCGGAGTTAGAACCGGAATCCCTGTTTATAAATTTTTTCCAAGAAATATTTTTTTTAGATGAAAAATTTATTGCCGGAAGACATGCTGAACAATGTTTCAATATAGTGCAGAACCTTGTTGGATCCGGATCCGAGTCGGAAACGAGCCGGATTCTGGGTATAATTTAGTTAAAAAAATATTTTATTTTTTTGGTGAAAAGTTTATTACCAGAAGACCGTGCTAAACAATTTTTCAAAATAGTGCAGGAAACACTTAGTCGGATCCAAGCGCCGGATCTGGAAGCAGCAGCCGGAGTATGAACGAACCGGATCTGGGGCATAAATTTTTCAAACAAATATTTTGTAACGTGAAAAATTTATTGCCAGAAAGTAATGCACAATTCAAACAGTGCAGAAACTGTAGTCGGAGTTGGAGCCGGAGCCGGAGAAAAAATAATAAATTTTTTCTTTGGGGTTGTAAAAAGAAATATATCAAGGCTTATGAATTGATTAAATTGAAAAAAGAATATATATATATATATAATATATATATATATAAATATATATATATTATTATATAATATAATATATATATATTATATTAATTTATATAAAAAATAATTAATTAATATATATATATAATAATATATTAATATAATATATATTATATATAATATAATATATATATTAGGATTGAACTTATGAAAGAATCAGAGGTTGGGTGAGGTAGCAAGGGATGGTGTTAGAGTATGGAGAATGAAAGAGAGTGGGGGTCGCCCTACCTATTATATCGGATGATTTGGTTTAGTGTGGCGAATCTGAAATAGCTTTGAGGGAATTAGTAAAGAGAGATTTGGCAGGTGTGTAAAAGGAGGGGTTTGAAAGTAAACGTAGAATAGAGTAAGGTTATCGTTTTGAGTGAGGATAGTTCTCTGTGTAAAGCTATGTTAGATGGTGAGCAGCTGGAACAAATGTCTGAGTTCAAATATTTAGGATATATGGTGGATGAAAAGGGAACGGATGATCAGAATGTAGTATGAAAGTTGTGAATGGAAGGAAGATGGCCGGTGCAATAAAATCCTTAGTGGATGCAAAGGGAATAATCTTGAGTGTGCTAGGGTCTTACATGACGGTATGGCTATTACCTGTGCTAATGTATAGTAGTGAGACTATGGTCTGGAATAAGAGGTACAGATATAAAGTACAGATATAAAGTACAGATATAGAACTTCTGCTGGGGCTACACGGCATTTTGATGGGTTGCTCCTGGGTTACATTAGCAACCAACCAAAGTCAAGCCCCGCCGACACATGGGCAAAAGATGCTTGTTGCGATAAATTTGCAATAAAAAGACGATGAAAAATTTCACTCTCGCGCAGGACTCGAACCATCGACAACAGCGTCCGCCGTTAGACAATGTACAGGAGGATCTACCACTAGTTCCGATCTGCCACTCCCAGAAAAAGAAGGTATCTCGGAACAGTTTTTAAGTCTCTCCTCCTTCGATATCACTGCTTTGAAACGGTACTTATTTTAAATCCATAAGAAAGGGTGCTTTTTTAACACCCTACGGGTACCGCAGCTATCTGCTAGTTTTGCTCCCAGTGTTACAGGAGCAACAACCAAAGTCAGGCCACGCCGGCATGGGAACATCATTCTTGTTGCAATAAATTTGCAATACTATAGACGAAGAAAAAAATTTCACTCGGCGCCAAGGACTCAAACCATTGACAAACAGCGTCGGCCGTTAGAACAATGTACATTAGGCCTCTACCACTAGTCCCGATCCACCTCCCAAAAAAGAAGGCATCTCCGGAAGTTTCAAACTTCTGCTTCGATATCACTGCTTTGAAACCCGATACTTATTTAAATCCACAGAAAGGTGGTGGTTGTAATCCCTTCTGGGGCCACACGGCATTCTACTGGGGTGCCTCCTGGGTTACAGAAGCAACCGACCAAAGTCAAGGAACGCCGACATGGGCACAACATTCTTGTTGCGACAAATTTGCAATAATAAGACGAAAACAATTTCATTCGCGCCAGGACTCCGAAACCACCGACAAGGACAGCGTCGCCGTTAGAACAATGTACAGGAGGCCTACCAACTAGTCCAATCCGCCTTCCCCCAAAAAATAAGGCATCTTGGAAGTTTTCATCTACTGCTTCGATATCACTGCTTTT
>JABUQX010031735.1:0-10000 GCA_015478945.1 Trachelipus rathkii
AAGAATTTATTTTTTAATTATTATATGATTTTCATATATAATATATATATTATTCGTAATATATATAATATCGTAATTATATATACGTTTATAATCTATACTTCGATATATTTAGTATTATATATAAATCTTCATAATATTTTAAAGAAGATCTAGGAATTAATTATTAAAAAAACAAAAGTTTGCTTGCTCCTGTAATTTAAACTCCCCAATATCCTTTTGGTAAATTTCTGAAATTCTATAACGTGGTATCTATTATATATTATACTTAATATAATTATCTTATTCTATTAAATGATGATAACATATAAATTATATTATTAATATTAATTATTATAAAATTGCTATATTCTATGCTATATACTTATTTTTACTTATACCTTAATATCAGAATATATTAACATATGATATTTATTTAGGGGGCTCATCGTAAATTATGGTGTTTGCCATCTGATTTTATCCAACACCATATGTCTATCCCTATTTTTATTATTTTTTGATATATTTTAACATATTATATATCATTTATACTTTTAACTTTTTCTATCTATGAATAGATCTATGTATTATATTTTATAAGATACTAGTATATATTGGATTAGCTTGTAGATTTACTTTCCGCGTCCAACCTTCCATATATCCATATATACTGACTATAGATGTCACCATTGTTCATTTGTGAATATCGAAAGCCATTTATAAAATTGAGAGGTGAGAAACTGACTAAAGTTCAAATTTGATACTTCTGTTATTAAAAGCCAGGTCTTTACACCTTCTAAACAAAATGATATTATGAAAAAAAAGGAGTTCCAAATCTTTGTAAACTAATTAAACTGCATTACGTCTCGTCAGTCACTTTGCATTTATATGTATAGTGGTGTAAATCTGGTGTTAAGACTAGAAAATCTTAAGATGAAGACCCGATTACTTAAGTTATATAATTGTAATCTATTTGTATATTTATCATTTATTTATTTCACTCGTGTATTGTGCTCATAACAGAAAATATCTAGATGGAAATAAACGGCATATGGCCCCAAGGAGAAGCTTTGAACTTACTTAGTAGTCCGCTGAAATTTATAGTGAAGTAATTAAAAAAATTGGCTTCAATTACTGAGGCAGATCAATTCCGACATGAGCCCAATATAACATATTTATACTCAATCTATATTATTACTTATAATTCATATATACCTGTATATATATTATATATTAAATATATTTATATATAATAATATATTTATAGAGAGAGGAGAGGAGAGAGAGACCAGAGGAATATAATACTAATAAAATCAAGAGATCTGACCCAAAACCTCGCAAACAACATACTATCGTTCGCTTTGCCGAGACGTAAATTGTTGTAAAAGCGGTGTTTGTTTTTAGGAATATTCACAAACGTGTGAAAAATATTGTGCACACCTGTGATCAGTGCCAGCGTAGTTGTAGGATTTATAGAGACACGACTCCACTGTGGTTGAGCATATTTTCAACACACATTTTTCTCCTCAAAATGTATACCCAGCTAGCTGTTCTGAGCTGTGTTGTAAGTGTCCGTTCCGATGCAACATACCCACTGTTTGGTTTGACATTTGGACTTAACCTAAATTTGAGGTCCGTTTTTTTCTTGTCATTAATAAATCATTGGGGTTCTTCATTATATAAGAGTCAAATTATTTAAATTTACTTTATAAATCAGTTTCTTATCTCGCTACTAAAAACATATTATAGAAAAATAATAAATAGCCGTATCTGTTAATAATGAGCTTGCGCACAAATATAGCTCGTGAGTTGCTATCTCCTTGGCATTTAACCTACTTTTGAACCTCTGCTCCACGAGCGCCATCCTCTCAATCCTCCCTCTATGCAGATATTTCTTACTTAGGTCACTATATAGTTGATATTCTGGTAGTATATATATAATTATATATATTATATATATTTATATATTATAGTATATATATATATATTATTATTAATCATTTATATATTATATGGGGCGCCTCTAAGTAGGGTAGGTCAGGGTAGTAAGCTCCTACCCATTATTTTTTAGTTTTTAATAAATAATTAATGTAAAGTAACATAAATTATTATCGGAGATTTGGAATAATTGACAGTTGTGAATTTAAAGAGACTGATTGTCTATTTAAAATCTTAAGAGAACATCAACTACTTAGTAATAACAATGTATAATAATTAATTTTGGAAATTTTCCTTCGTACTCTGATTTCCTATATAAGAGTAAATCTCAAAGCATTGAGCCGTACGGGTAGATCTCATATTTCATTCATATTATAGGAAAAAGCCATAAGAGTATATACCTTGCTTCTGAATGTGAGTGCTCTCGTGAGAAATATAGCGCAAATTCCTGCTCGGTAGAAATTTTCGTTCACCCAGTGAAATCGAACGAAATAATTTGTAAAAAAAGATTTTGTCTCGTCTCTCTCCTCTTCTCTCATCTCCTCTCTCTTCTCTCATCTCTCTCTCTCTCTTCTCTCTTCTCGTCGTATTTTATCTCTCTATCCATCTAAGAATATCTGATCAACGCTCTCATCTATCATGTACGATCTATTTTTCAGTTTATTCCGATGGTTTAGCGTGAGTGATAAATAGTATTTGTAATTAACCATATAATATAGTGTTGCCGCCTGGATGTTAAGTTTTGGAATAGAGCCAGTGAAGGTGTTGTGCTTTATGAATTTTAATTTATGCTACATTTGTTTTTATATTAGGTGATTGTTTGAGGTTTAATAATTGAAATAATTATTTACAAAATTCTGTAGGCATATTCCGGCTTTGAGTCCCCAATCTTATGCTATAATACAATGTAATTCTATAAGTAAGCTGATGGATTCATTCCAAATATGGCCGTCGAAAAATGTAAATTTTTCCCTTCAATTTAATATGCTTGCATTCTCGTTGAAAGAGTTTGTCGAGTGATAAATATCCTTCTTTTATTTATTCTTATAATTATATTCTTACACAAATCCAATTATATATATTGGTCTATTTAGATAGTCTATATAGTTTTCATTTGTTATTCCTATGTGACCATATTCAGCATTAGATATGTTACATATGGTGGTCTTATATTCTGATATGGATAACTGATAAAAATAATATCTATAAACCTTTGCGCTCTCTCCTATCACTCTTCCACTATTTTACGCCAAGTGTTATCCTTCAGGTACGCCACATGATATTATCTAATAGCTAGAATCTTATATATAATTGATCTCGTTGCAGGTGTATTATATTAATTATGTATAGAATAGATGAGTTGTGTTTACTGCTTAGTGCGTATACTACTTATCGGTGAACTTTTCGACTATTATTATAAACTTATAAAAATTGTCTAGTATCAATGAATACGCTTCCTTCTTGGATATTTATAAACTATAATTAATATATATAATATACTTATAAATATATTTATTCTAGTATTGATTCTTACTGACATAATCTCTTATTAATGTAATACTTCATTAATGATATATATTTGTGCTCCTCATAATAAACATCGTATAATATCTATAATAATAAAATTCTGTTAAATCATCATCTATATATATATCTTTTACCTCTTCGTATATATTCAGCATTCTAATGTAATACCAATACCAATTTCAATACTATTAGAATATATATATATATTTATATTTTAGATTAATATAATAATAATATTTAATCAATTGGTGAACAGTCTATACTTTACATAATTATAATTTATATGTATATAATAGAAGTAGATCAATATGATTTCTTTCATGATCGATACGTACTATATTTTATATTTATAAGGTTTACATCATTTTCTCTTTTTGATTATTGCTTTTGTTTTATGTTTGTTTTTTAAGTACAGTTTCTATCACTAGTGAAATCTGATATCTTAGGTATTAGATCTCATTCTTTCCTATCCTCCTTCTTCCTTATCTCAGGTTACCTTACATTCTATTATTATTCCTGTCTTACTAGATTATATTCATTAATTGATCAGAAGTCATGAATTAGAAAAAGTGATGAGACATGGTAGCTTACTTCTGATAATTCATATATTCATTATTATTATTATTATTATTATCTGATATTATTATTATTATGTTATTATTATTTATATTATTATTATTATTTAATTATTATTATTATTATAAAAATCAAAATTTAACAGTATAGAGACTTGGTTAATGACCTAGAGTATAGAGCGCGTGGACCAAATTGGCGCGAAGATCAATTAAAGAGAAACATAAATTCTGGTGTGGATTTAGCACCCCAAGACAAATCGTTAAAAACAGGAATTTAAAGGAAATTAATTCCAATGGATATGAGAACTATCCTCAATTTTATCACAGTGCTTGTATATGTTAATATATGAAGTAGTAACAATTATTTATAGTGGTCTTTCTAAACCTATTAAAAATAGCTTAACATCAAGAAACCTCCATAGGAGAATTTTAAATCGTTACCATCACCACTATGTGCTGTGATAATGCAACTTGCTCATAAAGCTTAAATCGTTATGCAAACAGATTCCTCGCTACTAGGTGTTAGGTAAAGTCAGCGCATTTAATGTATCCAACCTATAATATCCGAAAAAAAATGTATGTCTGCTCTAGATCCTTCCTATATATAACTATTTATATATCCTACTCTAATAGCTTATTCTACTTTTATATGATTGTTTCTGTATAATTTTATATTCTTATTCTAATTAGATCTATTTTATTGAACCTCTATCTTCTTTCAAACTTATTATAATTATATACCTCAGAAAATGACTTATGAAACTTTCCTCTATATTAATCCAATTTGACGTGTCTCTCTGAAATCTCTTCCCTCTCATTTCTGGGAACACATCATCATTTGATCTAAAGTATTACAAACGTTAGCTATATTTATTAAGAATCCTTAAATTAGACATAATCTAAAGGAATGACTAACTGACTTAAAAAGGTATAGAAAAATGAAGGTAAATGAAAGGTTAAAAAAAAAATAAGTTAAAATTAATGTTTCAACATAAAATTGAAATTAGAAAAATAAAATAAATAAAATACTAAGGCCTACCAATTACATTCTTGATTATCTCGTCAATGTTCTCAGTATTTTATAATATACCGTATATATATATAAATGGGAAATGTTTATGAGTAATTATAATATATAGGGATATAATTTATTATAATAATAATAAATAGTAACTTGTTATATATATAATAATTATACAAGATGATGAGCCGTGTGGCTGCGTAGGTGTGTGTGGTGTGTGTGTATTTGTGTGTGAGTGTGTTTGCGTGTGTGTGTGTTTCTTTGTGTGGGTAGGTGTGGTGTTGTGGTGTGCGTTTGCTGAATGAGAAATGGGACGGGGGAAAGTCGTGAGTCGTGACCGGGTGTGTGTGTGTGTGTGTTATGGTCTTCCCAGCGTCACTGCTCGCCAAGCTCCCTCCTTTGGGTTTCCTTCTCTCTTTGTGTGGGGTGTGTGTGTCGTTACTTGTTATGTGTGTGTGAGGCGTTCTTTCAAAACGCTCCATTGTCAGGCTGTTCGTGTTGTGTTGTTGTGTGTTGTGTGAGTGTGCTCGTAGCTGTTCGTTGTTTTGTGTTCTGCTCAAATTAGTGGTGTGTGTGTGTTGTTCGCTAGACAGCACAGAGGAAGGGCACTTGCGCTGTATAACGATATTATCTTTGATACTGCTTTCTACGTTAATTATGTCTTTGCCTGTTCTCATCTTTCTGTTGTCTCTAAATGTTATTTTCATATGAAATGGAAGTAAACTTGTCTTTCACCTTTTGCTGTTGTCGTCTCAACATGACCAGCTACTATTAATTCCTCAAACTCAAATTCTATTCCTATAACATAAGCAATATGGTTCGATTATATACCTGAACCAGCTCAACAAGTCTAACCGTCAACATCAACATATTGCCATACAGGGTTGTCTTAATGCATTCATTTCACTTCTCTACCGTGTCCTCCTTCTCATCACTTCGTCTATCACCATCAGGAAAAAGAACGGTGACAAGTCACTTCTGTCGTTCCCCCTATATTTACCGTAAAAGTGCCCGTTACGTCACTCACAATTTTAATTTCACATTTATATTCCCTATACGTTTCTCTTAAAAGCACTAGTGATTTTTTCTTGTGACCCATGTATTCTCATCACTCCCTCATCATTAATATTGTTTACTTCTGCAGTCTTTCAAACACCATCTCAATGTTTACAAAAGTCATATAAACACTACAGTTCGACACAGCAATGTTCTTCCTGCATCATCCTCAAGATATTAATCTGGTCTACACACGGTCTGAAACCTGATAGTTCAATCCTTAAATTCCATCTATCTACTTTTCCATTTTTCCAAGAAGACTCTTGTTAGAATTTTAATTAATATGGACAATGTTATTTTGATTTGCATGACTTCTTTCCATGATAATTTGATTAGCATATCCTACTTCTATTCTCCCGAAAAGGTCTTCGCTTCCAAAATCAATTCAAAGATTTCTCGCAGTCTCTAAATGGCGTACAGCTTGATCCAAATTGAGAAATAAGAAATAAAAAATCTGAAGAATTAGTTTTAGTATTTGGATTTTAAGGAACTTTTATTATATATATATAGTATAACATAATATATATATAATATAATAATATCATCATATATATATATATATATATTATATATTATTTATATATATATATATATATATATATATATTATATAAAATATATATAATATATATACTATATATATTATATATATATTAATATATATAAATATATTAATATATATATATATATATGATATATATTATATATATATAATATATATATAATATATATATATTATATTATATATAGTACCATATATATATATAATTATACTATATACTATATATATATATATATATATATATATATTATATATATGTGATATATACTAACTATATATAAATCATATACTATATAAACGTATTATATATATTATATATATATATATATATCTATAAATATATATATATACCAATATATATACTATATACTCACCGCAGTCGGCTCATATATCATATATATATATCACTATATAATATATTATTATATTTATATATAATTCATATATATCTATATATAATATACATATATATTTATAAAATAACTCCTTGCCATAGAATCTTCACCTACCAGGCAATAGATCAACCCAGGGCCCTGAGAACATCCGGTATGCCGAGCGTGTTACCACTCAACCACGAAACAAGCTAAAAGATACGCGACTTAAAACCTATGTGAAGGAGTGCTCTATTCAATAGGAATAATAAGGACCGCCTATGTCAGACAGATACCCCTCAGCACGCAATTCTCGCTTGCACTCGGTCCAAAGGCAACACAGGAACCCATTAAAGTGAGACACTCAGATCGGCAGTATAATTTAGCTATTAGATGTAAATACTGCAAATTAAAACGCAAGCTTCAATTCATGACTATAGTAAAATAACTTTGAGTGAACTTCTTTCAACTTACCAGGATTACGATCCAATCCCGGCCCTCGAGAACGCCGTATCCGAGCGTCGGGTTACCCGCTCAACCACGACAAGCTAACCAAGATACGCGAGCTTAAACCTATGAAAGCAGTGCTTCCTTATTCAATAGGAAATACAGGACCGCCTATGTCCAGGAGGACAGATTACCCTTCAGCCACGCATCTCCGCTTGCCACTCGGGTCAAAAGGCAACACAGACCATGTAAGGGAGACCACCTACCGATCCGGAGTAACATTTTGTAATAGCTTATGTTGGCCCGAGCTCCGGATTCCTTTGCGCACCGCACCGCTCCGCACCGCTCCGCACCGGAAGGTCGTGCACCAGCACCGCACGCACCCACCACATTCTATCTCACGCACCGCACCACACCGCACCGGCCTCTTTTGCAATGCGCACCCGCACCGCCCACCGAACTGAGAGGCGACAAAACCACCCAAGAGAGCGCACCCGCCACCCGCCCAAAATTTGCGCACCACGCCACCGCCAACCGCACCCGACATATATATATATATATATATATAAATATATATATTATATCTATATTAACTACTATATATCTATATACTATATAATAATAATAATATATATATATAACTATATATAATATATATATATATATATATTAATATATATATATATAATATATAACTTATATATATAACTACATAATTATATATATATATATATATATAATAATGAGAAGGAAGTAGCGCTCCTAAGCGATGAGATTACCCACCATTGGGCATATATGGAGTCTTAGAGTACAACATCCATGGAATCCAGTGCCCAATGGTTCTCCCCTTTTGCGCTCATATCCGCACAATTCTGTCTTACAATTGGAGTAAGCTCTCACTTATCACACACCATAAAACAATTACAGACAACACTTAACCTCTTAAAAAAGAAAAAAAAAAGGTATGAAAAAGCATTCACGCGATTAGTTGGAGAAGCCTATAGGGGTGTCTCCTCGTCACACAACTTCAAAGGCCATTGAACGTCCTCCGGTGATGGAGCTGGTGCCGTCACGGAATTGCCGCCCTGTTTTGATGTACGGTCTCCTTTCTTCATAAATTCTGCAACCTTCTTGGTTTAAAATCTAATTTTACATTTTCTTGAAACAACTCACCTCTCCTCCTTCTAAACCTCATCTTTCTCTCTGGCATGGAGGGTGCAAACCTCATGATCCTTTACCTTTCAACTAAGCCTAGAAACTTTGGTTAACTATGCTTGTGCTCTAAATTTTAGCCGAATGGACAGCTGACCTTTAGGAGAGTTTACTGTATTTTTAAATTTCAGAAACCATTGCAACTTATATTTCATTCCGAAATATTGAAAAAACTATTCTCCGTAACACTAAAAAAAATCTTTTCTCAGTAGAAAATGCAACAATCTACTGGTTCTTTTCTCTATATCCTTTCTGACATTTGTTCAAAATGTTAATTCTAGCTTTACTTCTTCTCTTCCCTTTTCCCTTTAAATTCTTTATTATTTTTCGTCAAACATAACTGGCCGTTGGTCTATCTTTCAATTAAAGTTGACTCTTTGCTCAAACCTTACCTCTAATTCATTTCAAACGTTTGTCAATTTCGATGCTCTTTTTATTTTGCTACCCCTCTCGAACTCAATTAAGACAAATTTTGTAATTCATTCTAAAAAAGGTGTTTATTTTGTTTTTAGAGCTTAACATAAGAAGGCTTAACGGTTTCTAATGGTATTTCATTCCCTCCTATAAGTTCTCTAAACTTGTGCTTTCAAGCTTGCATTCTGCCTTGTTAAATTATCCGTCTCTCCTGCCTTTTCCCCTTTAGCCTTCCTTTTCTGTGGCTGGAAAAAAAAGTGCTCTGGTAAACAAAAAGAAGGGAACAAATCTCACCCTCCAACCATCCCCAAATCTCTCCCTAGCTCTTTCTTTATAAATGGTTTCGAATCTATCCCTAGCAAGGAAGATTTGAAGAAATCTCAACTCTTCTAAAATCTTAATCTCTGATTGCCAGTACTTGCTTTCGTAAGAAGCGATCTACTGGCAATCTCTTTTCTAGTCTTTCTGTTTCCTGGATCCTCTTTCCTTCGGTATTTTGGTGAATGCCACATCTTCAAATTCCTTCAAATCTATACTACGTGATGCAAAACCTCAAGTTTCGTGTTTTATCCGCTAAACTCTTTCTACTACTTTTATAAAAGCAACCTATCTCTATTACTTCAATCAATCCCATTTCACCTCCTATGCCGACGACTTCACCCCTTCATTCATTACTTTCGTCATTTTGATAGACGTCCTTTTCAACAAACAATTAGCTCCGTTAGAGGACACCCTCCGGATCAACAGCATCTAATCTTTCTCGATTTTTCTTTTTGGCAATTCAGATCAAAGGCTGCTTTCAATTATTACTCAAAAACTCCGTTGGTTCATCTTTTCAACTCCACAATAATCTTTCACAAACAGCTTATAAACATCTTCTTTGAAAACACAAGCTCAAA